>BQNB010097151.1:0-25454 GCA_026074375.1 Tanacetum coccineum | reverse complement strand
TGGGGGCCCAGATAGTATCTCGGCTCCCTTCTAATTTATTGTAAATCTCTTAAGTTTCTAATAAAGTGATTTATTATAAATAATAATAATAATAATAATAATAATAATAATAATAATAATAATAATAATAATAATAATAAATACTGATGATTTAAAGTATAAAATACTGAATTACAACGTAATTCAAAACTTTCCATCCAACTTCCTATGTAATCTGAATTCCCTCCCTTGATGTAATTGTAATGACTAAATTACAATGACATCGCAAACCAAATAGCTTACGTAATGTAATCTGAATTACAATTCCCTTCATTCTGCGAACCAAACAGCCTACGTAATGTAATCAGATTACAATTACATCCAATTACATTCAATTACGACGAACCAAACGGGACCTTATACTTCTCCGTCTCAAAATTATTGTCACCCGATAAAAAACACACATTTAAAAAAAACATAATTATTATTGCTTATTCTCTCTTATCTTTTTCAGAATAACAATTTTACCTTTAACTAATTAATTAATGTCTTATTTGCAGTTTGTAATATTATTTTTAACAAAGGGTAATGTGGTAAACACGATCAAACTTCTCTACATATTTATAGTCGTGGACAATTAAAATGGGACAACCGAAAAGAAAAACGTTGACTATTAATTTGGGACGCATGGAGTAATTATTAGAGATAATTTACATACCAAAAATTTCCAATATATCAAGGGACCAATGCTAGTCACTCATCGCGATGAACATTTAATTATCTTTCTACAAACGGTCACTTTAATATACTTTCGACGAGTATTTTCTTGTCATTTTTTCATGTTTTTCCTGTCTTTTTTTCGTTGTTAGAAATTTACATGATAAACCACATGTGATTCGACACTAATTTGAATATTCGAACATTTAAATATGTAGTAAAATAAACATAACTTTTTCTACAAAATTCTAAAAGTTTCACCGTTTTTTCTAAACTAGACGTTCTTAGCTTTCCAACCATATATAACACATTATATTTCAAAATGTAGATTAGTGCAGTTAATTCGTCAAAGTTGGAGAAAACACGCAAAATTACACGTGATCCCAATCACATGTGATTATAAAAGTTTCAAGGAAAGTCTTCGATTTATACATGGATACTTATCTTAATCTTAGTACGTTTTATTTAGTGTTTGAACTACCATATCATTGTTGCATCACATGTGACATTTCATGTAAATTTCAAACCTGAAAAAAAAGCAATTCGTCGAAAGTATATGAAAATGTTTGTTTATTGAAAGATAATAAAATGGTCGTCACAACAATTTTATTTGTTTTGTCTATCGATAAACGATGCATTAGTTTTTTAAATTATAAAAAATGGGTTTAATTGCATTTTTAATTACAATATTAAGTAATCTCCTCCTTTTTCTTTCAATAGAAATATGAGCGACTGATATTGTCCTTTGGTATTGATGAGGACAAGATCAAAAGATTAGCAAAGGAGTATATGGAGCACCTAAAACGTGTAAATGGAGCTCGAACGAGGAAAACGTTGGAGGACGTTTTATTATGACGTATAACAAATTCCTTGGATAAGCCATAGACGCTTCTGAATGGAGTGTTTTCTTAGCTTGTCTAAGCCATAGAAGGTCTCCCTCCAATACAGCGTAGAAGCATCGATTTTAGAAACTTCTATTTTATGTTTAGTTAGTATTTACTATGTTTATGTTTCTTTTCCTGCAAGTTTTACTTCCCTATAAATATAGGGCTTACGTTCATTGTTTAGGAATTGAATTATCATTAATAAACTTTGTGTTTTAGAGTTTTATCTTTTGTTTGGGTTTCAATTCCTTTGAGGTGTGTCTCGTTATCATCCTTTGTTGGTCTAATAGTTTAAGTAAAACATGAATACTTTAAGAAAATAAGAACAAGTTTTACTTAATACCTCTTTGACAACTAATAATACAATTTGTACTTTTCAATGTTTTTAAATCTTATTAGAAATGAATAAAAGATCTACAAGGGATAGTTGTGGAATACTCTCCCAATTAAATCACAATTAAAACTCTCATGAATCAAAGTTAAGCTTATACTTCAATAAGAGGAGGATCCTATCAACTATAATAATTTGTATTATTTTTTGTTTGTTTAAAATCACTGCCTAACTCTCTTGCAAACATTTCTTATATAATAGAAAATATAAGGGTAACATGTGATGATTGTTGAGATGTGTCATGCATTTAGCGGAGAAGTACATCTTCCATTAAATGTTTCCCTTCTTGGAAAATCAACAACCATGCTTTAGGAATAGTGATGACAATTATTCCCACTTTTATGGCAACTCCTTTGTACTTGTTTGACTTTCTCTTTGAAAGTCTCCACTTATAATTTGTTTTTTTTCAGGGTGATAGATATTGAGAGTCAGGGAGACATTTGTCATATCTAAGTGACTCGCATGCTGTTGGCAGCTCAAGTACTTTACTTACTAATGAGCTGTCATTTTATACGCTTTTTAGGGGTCATTTAACCCCCTAAATCATGCTTTTATGCCCAAATTATATAGTTAAACGTTTGTTTTTGCGTTTTTAGCATTTGGATGGCTTTTAAAGGAAATACACGTGACTTGGGCTTATTTGGAGAAGAAACATACAAGACTACGACTCTACACCTAATCCCTTGAAGAATTTTGCACACAATGCCTGGAGACAGAGTCGCAATCTCTAGCGACGGCGTCAAAGCATTCAAGCGACGGTGTCAAAATCCTCGTGACGGCGTCAGAACGTAGCCGCCTCAAAAGAAACCGTAGAAGATTCGATGAAGCGACGGCATCAGGAATCATGCGACGCCGTCGCGACTTCTTTTTCTATATATACCCGTAGTTTTTAGGGTTTTTAAGTGTGAAAATGTTGGGATCCGAACCCTAGTTTTAAAAGACGAATTTAGCTGCTACTTAGGCCGTTTTAGGGTGTCAAAACCCTCTTGTATCTGCCATTAACTCATGTTCTAATCAAGTGAGATCCTTTATCTTTTATCATTCAATATGTCTATGTGCTGTTTGATTGATTTATGTTCTTCACTTCCTTATAATATGTCCAGCTGGATCCATTAGTATTTACTTATGATTGCATGAACTTATTATGGAGATCTTTATTATGTTGCTTCTTGTGATGGATGTGCGCGTTAGGCTTGAGAAAACTAGCCATAAGATATTAAATTGGCATAGACGTCTAGGGAAACGTGAGTGTGTAAAAAGGATACCATCGGTAACAGTCTTCATACTACCTTACCCCTAATATGGTTGATCCCTCTTAAGTGTTTTAATTGCATGTGATATACTCTTAGGGGCCTTGTAATAGTCTTCATACTACCTTACTTGTGCGTTGCCTTAACGGAATATTACATAGACGGCGGGTTCGTGTAATTCATTCATGACTTAGGAAATCACTTACACATATCATTACAAAAGTGACAAAGCAACATAATTTGGAGAAACATAACAAGGAGTAATGCATGATTAAGTAAATACGTTCGTTTACCATATAGTTATCACCAAAGTACTTTAAATTTATTTTATTACTATTAGTTTAATTAATTAAAACCAAAACCAACCTCTCAAACTATGATTTTTACCTGCTTTCATAAAAACATAAATATACAAAAAGAATCTTCTCTCAACCCCTTAGACCTTTGTTAGATTCTGTTCGAGCCTTCCCAACCTATTCCCCTAGAGAACGATAACAACCCCTGAGTCTTGCCTTACTACACTACAATGGTTAGGTACTCTGCCTAGGGGATTGTAAAACTCCTTGCGAGTTGCAAAACCCGCATCAAGTTTTTGGCGTCGCTGCGTGGGGAATAGTTAGGTTTCGATCATTGTTTAACTTAGGTCTACTCGCTTGATTCTTATCAAGTGAGAATTTTATTTTCAGTATACTAGTTTTCTCGTAGTCTGTCTTTTCTTCGTGTTATTTGTTTGTAACTCATTTTTGTTGACCTCCATGGAAAATGAAAATCCTATCTGCAATCTTAGAGATTACTCCAAACCTAGCCACGAGGACTATCAAAACACCATTGGGCTCCCCGTAGGGAACAATATGTTGCCTCTGCGATCCGACACCATCCGGTTGGTGCAAAACGGATGCTCATTCCACGGACTTCGGTCCGAGGATCCAAACCAACATCTTAAGGATTTTCTAAAACTATTGGACTCACTTGACTTCGATGTTGCAAAAGGGAAAGGATGCGCCTGCGTTTATTTCAATTTTCCCTTCGTGATCAAGCTAGCAACTGGCTTGAACGTCTTCCAGCAGGATCCATCTCCACATGAGAGGATCTTACTACTCGTTTCCTTGCTTGATTCTTTCCACCGGGAAGGACTGCAAAACTCTGCAATGACATCTAGATGTTCCAACAACATCAAGGAGAGTCTCTTTCTGAAGCATGGACTCATTTCAAAGACTTACTCCAAAAAGTCCCTCATCATGGCATCGACCTTTGGCTCCAAATCCAAATTTTTTATGACCATGTCAATCCCACCACAAGACAAACCATCGATCAATCGGCCGGTGGTAAGGTTCGTGATAGAAACGCCGAAGAATCTTGGGCACTATTAGAGGACCTAGCCCTCTATGACAACGAGAGTTGGAATGACCCAAGGGACTTCGCTAAACTGGTCAAGGCAATCTCTTTGCCTCAAGATGTCCCAAGTACATCCGACCGTCATCTCATGGAGCTCTAAAATCAAGTCCAACGCTTGATGGAAGCTCATCTTGCTCCTAAGCAATCTGTTCAAGTGAACAAAATCACTTCTTCATGTGAGATATGCAGTGGTCCCCACGACACTCAATATTGCATGGAAAATCCTGAGCAAGCCCGAGCAAAACAACCTTGGTGACACCTATAACCCGTCATGGAAAAGTCACCCAAACCTTAGGTGGAAACAACCCCAAAATTCTCAAAATAATTTTTCAAACCCACCTAATCATTTTCAACCAAACGGTTCGTTCCCGAACCGCTCCTTCAAATCCAATCCTCAAAATTTTAATAATCAATCAAATCTCAAAGGATTGGTGTCTAACTTCATGGCATCTCAAGACGCTACTGTCTAAGTTTGAAGCCGATTTCAAACAACAACAAGGCGAGATGACCACATTGACACAGTCTTGAAGGTCATCACTGATCGAATAACGGGAGCACTCCCAAGTGACACGGTTAAGAACCCAAAACTAAATGTTAACTCCACCTCTCCAGTTTTGTCTGCTCGTTCTTACCCAGCGGAAACCCCCAATATATCCTAAGAAATAGAGCAAACCCCATGATGACAAGCCAAGAGAGAATGAAATTTCCAAACAGGCGATACGGATGAAGATCACCACGCAATGGTCAAGGTAGAAAGTGAACATAAGAAGTCAGAAGAAGAAGAGGGCAACACTGAAAACATTAAATCACCCTCACAATCTGATCCATCAATCTCATTCATCACAAAAAGAGTTCGTAAACTCAATTCATTCCTTGAGTCATCCAGCTTGGTTCCCCAATCATTCGACACAAAATTTGTTTGCACGAAGGGGGATGATGGAGACATAATGTTTTATTGAAATAATTAAAAAGTATGATGATTCTCACGAAGAAGAACTCAGAGAAAATGAAAATGCAGCAACAGGAGGACTAGAAGTGGAGTATTTTGACACATTTCCGACTAGGAGCGAACTAGCATATCATAAGTACCTAATCTGTGGCCCAATTCCATCCTTGTTTCTGAGAAACCCCATCATCGCAAAGGGATGTCCGTCAAACCTGAAAATACCATGCAACATTAGACATGTGCATGTGAAAAAAATCCTACATCGATCTCAACTCTCCTCTAAACATCATGACCCGAATGTTGTATAATTATATCATGAGGAAAAAACTTAACCCTAGGGAAGATACAAATAAAGGAGTGAGCAATTTCACAGGAAGAATTAAAGGAATACATATCTTCGTAGGAAACTTCACTTATGTTGCAGATTTTATGATTGTTGAGGATATTAGTTCAATCATAGACCCTAGGTTGTTACAAGTAGTACTAGGGAAGCCCTTTGTTGAAATATCCAATATGACTCATGACCTATCACTAAGAGTGGTGAAGTTCACTGACGGAATCAATGAGATTGCCTATAAGATGCCCCATAAAATAGAGCAATATAACTCGTTATTAGACTTAGAAAAAGAGCATACGAAATCAGTCTACCTTAGGAACAAGGAGGACAAGAGAAGAGGAGTGGAGTACGCGATGAGCAAAATATTAGGGTTTTGTAAAGAATGTCTAGAGCTTGGGCCCGAATATTTGACTGGAGTTGCAGATGGAGGAGGAGCCACGTAAGGACGTGTGACTCTGAGTCTAGCTACAAGACTCGTTAAATAAAGAAAAGCGCTTTTTTTGGGAGGCAACCCAATATTTAATTTCACGCATTTTGGAGTGTCTTGTGTTTTAACTCTTTATTGTTTATTCTTATACGTTTGAATCATTTGTGATCATGCTTTGCTTTATTTTTAACCTCGTGTTAATTGCAATCAAAGGTATTTTGCATCAAATAAGTGTAGGGAAAAATATCCGGTTTATAAAAACCATTTCAAACATGTAAAATAAATTGTTTAGATTAATTCGCATCAGTTTCAAGTCATATGATTGTAATGATTAATCTCATGTTTTATGCAGTGTTTTACATAAGGAATAACTAATAGAATCGCGTGCAGGAAATTTTTCCAAGAAAAACAAATTTGAAGTTTTCACAGTGGCTTGAAACGGAGTCAGGAATTTTCTTGACGGCGTCGCGCCTCCAGTTTTGTGAAAATTCAAAACTTTTCTATTATTTTCGAAAAATGATTTGTACAATATCCAAAATTTGTAATTTTCTTATAAGCCTGCAGAAACCTTGATTATATCATCACATTCATCCTATCTTTACTGCTTTCATAGAGTCAATCCTAAAAGTTTCGTTGTATATATCATTATCCCGCCGATTTTACGCCAGGTGTAGTTGTTTTTGTCTTTGATTTACAGGTTATATTTGATGAGAAGAAACCCGGAAGTTCTTAAGAAGTTTTAGAAGGATGATTCTCGAAGGACAATTTAACCAGTTATCGTATGTTTCTTCTCTATTACTGAGCAAACCAGGGGAGTACTAGTTTTTTTACTTGTTTTCTTTTCCCTTTATTCATTTTATGGGTACTTTTAAGAACATTGGGGACAATGTTCAACTTAAGTGTAGGGGGAAATAAACCTTAGAAACTATTCCTTCAATTGCCATTTGCTTTGTCCTTAAAATGATGAGTAATATATCAAAACGTAGCATAGACGGCAATTTTAACCAAAATTTTAAAAAAATTATGACACATACCGACAAAAAGCGAGTATTATTAGCGTCTCATGGATAGGAATTTATACGACTAGCACAAAAACCCTCAAAATTCCACCCCTAAAAATGTGAGGCTCGCTTTTGATCTATAGGAGCTGGGTATCCATTTTTGATACCCAAGATAATTTTACCTTTTGCTTTCTCGAGTTAAGGAGTGATCAATCATGTGTATCTATTCCATCGTTATGGATGTGTATATGTGGTTTCGTCGCCTTTTCTGGAGCATTGGTATCTGTTTAAAATTGTATGAGTGTACCGATAGTGTATTAAATTCTAGAACTTGTTTTGTGATGCATCCCGAGACCGTATAGGGAGAATTAGGATTTGCTAAATGATAAGAGGCACTAGGATAACCCATGTTTTAAACCTGTAATTTTTATGATGGTCACCTCGATCATATAACTATCCCACACCCTTTCCATGCACCCATTTTTAGTGTAGGATACCCCTAGTACACCCCTTCGAGCCTATCCTTTTCACGGTTCTCGTAATTTTCTGGTAGATTCCAGACTATTAATGAAGAGCGTTGTCACCCTTGAACCAATTGTTACACCCAAACTGCCTTAGCCTACCTTGTATGTACTCGCTTTTAGTACATTATTGTAAACCCAGTTAATTATTGCAGGAGTACATAGTTGCTAAGTCGAGCCATTTATCCTTGTAAATACAATTTTAGGACGATTGGGAATCATGGTAGTTTTTATCTTATGAAGAATTGAGGAAGAAGTCACATGTTACCCCCAATAGAGCTCAATACGCTCCATATTTGTTGATCCTTTCAATTCGGGTCATTAGATTAGTAAGTTGTAATGAGTTAGCAAAAACTAAAGTGTAGGGGTGTGTTTATAAACCCCAAGTGATGTATTATGTTATAAAAAACAGAAAAGAAAAAGAAAGAGATTGATGTAGAGTTTGTATGTTTTAGTTCGTTTTCCATCTGTAGAGTAGTCGAGTCTTGGCTTAGCAATGCCTCAACATGTATTCTTGTAGTTAATTAACTTATCACCGCCCGTGTATCTACCATCCGTTGATGCTGATGTTTAACCTACACCTGACACATCACAACCCTTTAAAGCCCTCTTTGATGGTGATTTCTAGTACTTGCGCCTAGGTTTGATCCTTTACCAAGCCTATGGTAATTTGTATGCTATGACAGATAATGAGTGTTAATTTTCCCGTTTTCCATATTGTTATAATTCATTATACACCCGAGAGAAAGAGAGAACCTAAACACTTATGTGAGGTGCTAGTATATGTTTTCGGTGCTTTTAATTACGAGGTCTAGAAGGTTGTGTCGTAAACTTCTTTTAAAGAATAGGTTAAATGCCTCCAATATTGCTATTGTCTAGGTAGAAAAGCCCATTTGCTTGAGGACAAGCAAATCCCAAGTGTAGGGGTATTTGATGAGGTGTCATTTTATACGCTTTTTAGGGGTCATTTAACCCCCTAAATCACGCTTTTATGCCCAAATTATATACTTACGTTTTTTTTGCGTTTTTAGCATTTTGGATGACTTTTGGAGGAAATACACGTGACTTGGGCTCATTTGGAGAAGAAACAGACAAGACTATGACTCTACACCAAATCCCTTGAAGAATTGTGTACGCAGTGCCTGGAGACGGTGTCACAATCTTTAGCGACGGCGTCAAAGCATTCAAGCGACGGCGTCAGAATCCTTGTGACAACGTCAGAACGTAGCCGTCTTAAAAGAAACCTTAGAAGATTCGGCGAAGCGACGACGTCAGGAATCTTGCGACGCCGTCGCGACTTCTTTTTCTATATATACCCACAGTTTTTAGGGTTTTTAAGTTTGTAACTTTTGGGATCCGAACCCTAGTTTTAGAAGAAGAATTTGGCTGCTACTTAGGCCGTTTTTAGGGTGTCAAAATCCTCTTGTATCTGCCATTAACTCATGTTTTAATCAAGTGAGATCCTTTATCTTTTATCATTTAATATGTCTATGTGTTGTTTGATTGATTTATGTTCTTCACTTCCTTATAATATGTCCGGCTAGATCCATTAGTATTTACTTATGATTGCATGAAACTTATTATGTAGATCTTTATTATGTCACTTCTTGTATTGGATGTGCGCGTTAGGCTTTAGAAAACTAGCCATAAGATATTAAATTGGCATAGACGTCTAGGAAAACGCGAGTGTGTAGAAAGGATACCATCGGTAACAGTCTTCATACTACCTTACCCTTAATATGGTTGATCCCTCTTAAGTGTTTTATTTGCATGTGATATACTCTTAGAGGCCTTGTAATAGTCTTCATACTACCTTACCTATGCGTTGCCTTAACGGAATATTACATAGATGGCGGGTTCGTGTAATTCGTTCATGACTTAGGAAATACTTACACAGATTATTACAAGAGTGACAAAGCAACATAATTTAGAGAAACATAATAAGGAGTAATGCATGATTAATTAAATATGTTTGTTTACCATATAGTTATCACCATAGTAGTTTAGATTTATTTTATTATTATTAGTTTAATTAATTAAAACCAAAACCAACCTCTCAAACTATGATTTTACCCGCTTTCATAAGAACATAAAAATACAAAAAGAATCTTCTCTTACCCCTTAGACCTTTGTTAGATTTTGTTCGAGCCTTCCCAACCTATTCCACTAGAGTACGATAACAACCCCCGAGTCTTGCCTTACTACACTACAACGGTTAGGTACTCTGCCTAAGAGATTGTAAAACTCCTTGTGAGTTGCAAAACCCGCATCACTTAATGACACTGCATCACTGGGGTAAAGTGTTTCTTCAGTTGGTTTTTGACGTCCCTGAAGCTTGTTGTTGAAAGAGCGTTATACAACACTCACTGACTTCTTTATTAGAGAGGCTATTTTATGTTCAAATATTGTCAGAGACAATTGAGACAAATTTTTTGCCCAACAATCTCCCTTATTTGAATACACAAATAGCCTAAATTAAATAGTAGTAAGTGAGCATAATGGCTTCTTCTTACATATTGAATTACAATAAATAGTATATAAAAATAATAAATTTTGATCATTTGTTGTTAATGTTGCTGAACTTTGTTCAGACTTCATGTTCAGAGACTATGAGCTCCATGATGCTTCTTTCTAACAAAGCTCTTTAGCCACTCCATGATGCATACTTTTTCTACAACTCCCTAATGTACACATGCATACCGATGTATATTATGCCTCTTGCAAATATGTATATATGCTCTAACATGCATAATGATGCACATATTGTTGTACATATTAGAGTATTTTTGTGAGATGCACATCATCCTCACCATAGGTACCATACACCAAACAACACACTAAAGTAATCAGGGAGGGTTCAGTGAGAGTGACAGGGGGTTGAATGACTAGGTTCAGTAATAGAGGTTCAGTGGCAAGGGTTCACTGACCGGGGGTTTAGTGCCCATGTTCAGTGTGTAGGATTCAAGGGGTTTAATGACCGGGGTTTAGTGACCAGGTTCAGTGAGTAAGGTTCAAGGGGTTCGGTGTTCGGTGTTTAGTGCCAAGATTCAGTGAGTAAGGTTCAGGGGGTTTAGTTAGGTCTATTTAGTCCCCGACTCTGAATCTTTTTGCAAATTCAGCCCGCTGGTTACTTTACGAGTTTAGTCCCCGACCCATAAACTTTTGCAAATTCAGTCCACTAAGGACTTTACGAATTCAGTCCCTAACCCATAAACTTTTGTGAATTCAGTCCACTGAGGACTTTACAAATTCAGTCCTTGATGACTTTACGAATTCAGTCCTTGACGACTTTAGTCCTTGGTGACTTTGCGAATTCAGTCCTTGATGACTTTGCGAGTTCAGTCCCTGACGACTTTAGTCCCTGGTGACTTTGCAAAATCAGTCCCTGATGACTTTGCGAATTCAGTCCCTGATGACTTTACGAATTCAGGCCCTGAATTTTTTTTGTGTGGGGTTTTTGTGTGATGTTCTTCAGGAATCTTTCTTTCAGAGACCTCTTGGTTTTTTATGAGGCTTTTTGTTGTCAAAGTAAAACTTGTTCTTAATTTCTTAAAGTATTCATGTTTTACTTAAACTATTGGACTAACAATTGGTATTAGAGCGGGTGGATTATTTTCATAATCCAGATCCTTTTGAAAGACTACTAACATTTGAGCCATGTCAATATTAGTGTAAAAGCTTTAAAACTTGCTAGTGCTATTGCAACTTTTGAGGGGAGAAATACACTAATATCGAATAATAGTCAAAAACACAACCTAAAAACCCATGTGCTTTACGAACTAAACAAAGTAGTTCAAACTAAAGACAAAAACCAATCACACACACCAGTACCTCATACCAAACCTAAGTTACAGGGCCCTGAGGCTTCTGGAGCACCCCCTAAGGAAACTAAAGGGAATAAGAAGTCTAAGACTAAAACGTCCACCCTGAAACCAAATTACACCTGACCAAAGAGAAAGAGACATCGGAGGGCACTGATACATCACAGTCAGTGTCCACGGGCCAACCGACTGATCCTCAAGATATGTAGAGCATAGTACAACTCGCTCACCTCCCAAAGATGGCATTCGCTAATCACAACTTTTGCCTAAGGGAACAAACACTAATCCTCAAGACTCAAAAAGACTTAAACAACTTGCTGATATGGGATTGCCTTCCACATCCAAAGATGGCATTTACGAGTCAAAGTCTTTGCCTGAGGGTAAAACAACTGATCCCCAAGGTTCAGAGAGAAACAAACACCTCGCTGATATGTGATTTCCTTCCACAACTCTTGATGAGGGCATTCGCACATCACAGCTTTTGCCCAAGGGAACCCATACTGATCCCAAAGACTTAAGGGAAACATACAACTCACTAATATGGGATTGCCCTCCACATTGGTTATTGATCTTTTAGGGGTTGGCACTAAATACCAGTAGATAAAACCCAGTCCACTCGATTTGAGGTGTTAGACCCTGACCACAACAAAGGCAAGACTTCTTCTGAAGTGGAGCCGAATACTATTCCACCTATCCAATCACTTAGTGATTTTGAAGCTCTTATGTAAGATTCATAGGATGTGCTTAAAGATTTCAGTGATGAAGAAATCTTTGAAGCTGGGGATAAAATGGAAACTAATCTGCCACATGCCACTAAAGAACATTTCTGGACTCCTTCATTTACTGATAAGGTCATTCCCTCTAATGAACATCATTCCCCTCTTAAAGAAATCATATCTACTAGACATCAATCACAAACAGCTAAAGTATCACAACCTGAATCATCCAAGACTAAAAGGTTGATAACGCCTTAATTATACATGTTTTAGGCGGCGTTATTGTATATATTTTCATCATTTCTTGTGAACTTTTGATACATAATAGCATAAAATGTGTGCAGGTTCACTTGAAGTTAGTCCAAGCTAAAAAATGCTCAAAATGCAAGTGTTTACGCCTTATGGAAGTCATGTTAAAAGAAAATAAAGAATAAAGTCCAAGATCAAGCAGAAGTGCGCCGCACTTTCCCTTATGTACGCCGCACTTGGTCACGAAATAAATGAAAGCAATAAATACAAGAAGTGCACCGGTTTTCCCCAGATGTGCGCCACACTTGTCCAAAGCATTAATGATTTCTAAACCGACATAGGCAATGTGCGCCACACTTTTTATGAAGTACGCCGCACTTCTGGCGTCGCCCAACCTATTAATAGAGAGGCATTTCTAGCCATTTTATAATAATCATACACACACTTCCAACAACAAAATATCTCTCAAGACTTCATCATTTCCTGGAGTTCCAAGCACGAAATTCCGGCAAGAACGAAGACGGTTTCATAATATTTAGTATAATATGGGTTTAATAAGATTCGATACTTATAAACGGGTTGTGTTTTGATCCATTTCCTATCCTAATCTCTTATGTTTCTTGTTTCTCTATTTAACTTTGTTACTATGAACTACGTAGCCATGAGAGGCTAAACCTCTTATGACTACTCGGTTATGTTAATATAATAAAAAAGCTTTTGGTATTATTGTGATCTTATTAATCTCAAGTTTATATTAAAATCCTATCGTATTTGATCTTGTCAAATTTGTTTATCACCTTTGATTGTATACGCATAATGGTATAGGTCGAAAGACCCGTTGTGTGCTATATAGTTTTAAAGATTTGTCTACGATCTTTATCGTTTGGTTGAAGAAATCTGCTTACGTTAATTGGTAAACAAAATAGATTTAATATAATAGTAACTTGATTATTTGAGTGACACACTTGATCGAGTTAAACTAATATAAGTCTTGAGTTAAAACAAGTTAATTTGTGAAAACATTTTTTGACGAGAAAATATTTTTATAAGTTAAGAATTATAATCGAAGATCATTATTTTACCAACGCTGCTGAATTATATGAAACTACCCGAGTAGTCATATCTCTTATCATTGAATTCGACCCTTATCAGCTACTTATAATTTTACTTGAAAAAGTTATTATAATTTGTCTTAATTATTGTGATTATACGAACATAACCAAATCTCTGTGGACGACCTGGTCTTACCTGAAATATTATACTACATACGTGGGTTATACTTTACCAGTGTGTTGGTCTAAAAATCAGTAAAATCAGTATTATAAATTTAAAGCTTTTACAACACATCAAATTTTTGGCGCCGCTGCCGGGGATTTTAAACTGTTCTATAATCATTCCTTAGTAATTCAAACAAATATTAAGCGTTTTTTCCAAAAATTTCATTCTGCTCACTTGCTGTAACTTTCGTTGCAGAAAGTGCACTGCACTTTTTGTAGTCAAACGTTTTTTTTCCTAAAAACGTTCTCTAAAATTTCACTTTGGATGCATACACGTGCTTCCAATTCTGAACTTGTCGAACCATTAACTGAACCTGAACGAACCTTGAATCGTAGACTTCATCGACAAAACAGGAGAGTCCCATTCGAACGAAGGGACGAACGACCAGAACAACCAAGAGTAATCTATCCACCTATCCTTGATATCAATCACTTTCGTCACATTCTAAATTTTCTTGAAAATCACAACCCTATGGATGATGAACCCATGTGGGCTGCCGACCGTGTTTTCGCCTCGACTCCCGGTCCAACAATCACCATTCCTGAAACCGCAAATGAATTCGCCATTAAAGGTAGCCATTTGACTCTCATCAAAGGAAACAAATTTGATGGTAGAATTAAAACCGATCCTCACAAACACATTTACAAATTTGTCGGTATATGTGATATGTTTAAATACAGAGAAACCGAAAATGAAGCCGTCTGCCTAATGATGTTTCCCCTATCACTCACGGGTGAAGCAAAAACTTGGCTGGATAAACTCAACGAAGAACCATTGAGTCCTGGAATGAACTTCGTACCGCTTTTATAAGCCGATTCTTTCCCCCAGCGATCGACTCCTCGGAGAAATCTGATCATTTTCCCAACATGAACACGGAACTCTCACCGATGCTTGGCTTCGTATAAAAGAAATGCTTAGAAATTGCCACGGCCGCAACTTAACCAAAGGCAATATCATCAAAATCTTTTATCACGGCCTTAACGAAACAACTCAAGAAGCTTTAAACGCCGCAGCTGGCGGTATCTTTCTTTACAAAACTCCAAATCAAGCTTTTCAACTCTTCGAAGACAAAGTCTTACTTAAACTTGATTGGGATAAAAACTAAAAACCAAAAATATCTCTTAAGAAAACTGTAGCTTTTGCCGATGAAGGCAGCAGTAATTCTGATACTGATAAAATTATGGCAAGAATGGATGCCATAACCATGAAAATGGATGCCCAGTACAAAGAAATCCAATCTCGTGCCAAATGCAATCACTGCGGAGGTAATCACTCAACCGCATATTATAATGATGATGACACACCCATGTCTCATGAAGAAGAAGCAAAATTCATGCAAACCTTCTGACCGTACAACTTTTTTACAATGAGAAACCTTTGCGATCGCGTGACTCGAAATCACGATAATTAGCGTTCAAGCGAAAGAAACAATTACAATCGAGACTATGACCGACCAAACACTGTTGACAAATACGACATCTAAAAACAATTAAGTGATTTTATGAAATCTCAACAATTAGCAAACGCTTTTGTTAAAGAAACGTTCATGGAACTTAAAACCAAACTAGAAATAACAACCAAAAACCATCAAGCATCAATTCAAAATTTAGAAGCAAAATTCGAATGACTTGCTGACAAGCAATCTGCTTAACCTTCTGGATATCTTCCAAGTAACACTCAACCAAACCCCCAAGGTAACCCATCTAAATCTTACCAACCTCCTCAAGCTCAAAACGAGCATGTAAATACTGTATTTACACGAAGTGGTAAATCCTATGACCCACCCACCAACCCAAATGATCTTTAAAAGACAAGAAACCAGTTGTAGAAGATGACCTTTCCTACATACCACAAAGGGTCATAGATAAGAGTGTTTCCTACATACTTTGACGAGCATTTGGGTTGGTGGGTGGGTCACAGATGGCACTTTCCTAAAGACAAGATGACCTTTCCTACATACCACAGATGCAGTAATTTGTGTTAAACAAAAACAACTCAACTTTGGAGTTGGCATAGAACGAATGACCTTTTCTATCGATTCTGCGATGAAACACTCCTATTCTAATGATGATACATGTTTCAATATTGACGTCATTGATGAAATCTTAGAAGAAGATTTCGATGCTCTTCTCGATGAGGGAAGTAAAATTCTTTACTCCATCGAGGGAACTCTTCTCGAAGATAAAATCTTTGCTAAATTTGATGAATTCATGGCTATGAATATCAAAGAAAACTCTGAATCTGAATCCGATAAAGAAGAAATACCCTTCGAAAAAATCACCTTCGATACTGACTATAAAATTAATAAATCTCTTGATGAACCACCAACGGATCTTGAACTCAAACCTCTTCCTGATCACCTAGAATACACATTCTTGGAAGAACCCTCTTTTCTTTCGGTGATCATATCATCTCAGCTTTTGAACAAAAAAAAGATAAGCTCGTCTCTGTTCTCAAAAAGCACAAGCAAGACTTTGCTTGGAAGACACATACATTCCTGGCATCTCTCTATCCTTCTGTAAACATAAAATTCAACTTCTAGAAGACAAGAAACCAGTTGTTCAAAAACAAAATGGATTAAATCCAAATATGCAAGAAGTTGTTAAAAAAGAAATCGTTAAACTCCTCGATACCAGAATCATATATCCAATCGCCGATAGCCCTTGGGTAAGTCCCATCCACTGTGTACCAAAGAAAGGTGGTATTACAATAGTCACTAACGAGAAAAATGAACTTGTCCCAACAAGAACCGTTACGGGTTGGCGAGTTTGTATTGATTATCGTAAACTCAACGAAGCAACCGCAAAAGATCACTTTCTGTTGCCATTCATGGATCAAATGCTAGAAAGACTTATAACAACCCGTAATTTTCATCAAATGTAAATATCCATCTATTAAGTTAGATGAAATGTACTATTTATCAATTATATATGAACCACTTTTTTTCAGGGAAATTTTTCGCTTTATTACATTACTTGCATTACCAATATCTCAATATGCAACGTAACTTGCATAACTAAAGTTAACGAGCTCACGCAACCTACCTATGGCAATCCTATCTTCATATATGTCAAGCAAACATCATAATATGTCAAGTCAATATCTTAATATCATCTTTACAAAGTACATTACTCATATAATGTACCAATCGCAACGTTATATCAAAACGGGCTTTAAACCGTTATCGTATGCTTCTAAACCCTAATTCCATGAAGGGTTAATATCTAAAGTGAATGCACAAGCTACTAAAGCATATGTACAAGTAATATAACATCTCATTTGAAATATAAACTCCCTCCAAGTCAAAGTACAAGTCTTATAAAGCACAATGTACAAGTCTTTAAGCATGACATCCAAAATAGCCGTTTTACCTCCGTTTTCATTCTAGTTTCTTCACCACCACTTTTGTACAAGATACTACACTCAATATACAATGTATAAACCCTAATTATTCTACTCATAAGCTCTCACATATATTTTTACACTCAAAACCCTAATTCAAAACCCTAAACCCTAAAACCAAGCTAGTTTCTAAATCATGACCCGTTTCTTGATTTTTATCCATCATAAACCTAAACCAACACTCAAATAAGTTGTAATAACTTAATTTACAACATTATCAATCATATTCCATCATCATTTCAACACTTTTAACCACAATATACAAGAATTAAACCTAGAAAACCCTAATGAGCCCTAATTGGAACTTTTGACCCGTTTACTCATTTTCGCCCATTTTAAACCCAAACCTTGCTTATTCCGCAGAAACGAACACGAACCAAAAACACAAAAATCACCTAAAAGACACATTTTTTGACGTTTTTCCTTGATTCTTTTTTAACAACTAAGTATTCTAAGCCTATATCTTGCATAAAAACATAAACTTTTAAGGTTTTTAACACCAAAAACTTATATTTTTAAATTTTCGAGCGTGTAGACTAAAAACACAACCAAACTGAATTTTAAACAAGTTAAACGCACACGAATCTCACGATATCACCCCATGACGACTGATACCAATTGTAGGATATTAAATCACACAATCTAACACTACTAAATATGAAAGAAAACTAGAGAGAGAAAGGATGGTTGGACACTTCTAGAGAGAAAGAAACATGTAATATAAGAATTATGAAATGAATCAACACCCTCTCCATGGAAGGAGAGGGTATTTATACAAGGTTTGGGGCGTGGTCAATATAAGGAGAGCCTTACGTTGACCCGGTTAGCTTACGATTACACAATGATTAACTACGAGCCACAGATTACTATTTTGGAAGTGACCGAGTCTTTTCTCGATTCATAGCATACCATTAATCAAGTAATATCGCCAATGGACTGGGAACAATAAGTATTAGAAATAGCATCTGACATTATGAAAGAGCAAACCCTAAAAAGGTTAATATCTTCCATCCTAGTTATCAGGGTCAATGCCTTCAAAAAGAATATATCCTTTTTTATTGTTCAAAAAGAATTTATCCTTTTTTATATATAGAAAAGGATATATCTTTTTTTTATATATATAATATATTCTTTCTGAAGGAATGAAGTCACGACTATCAACTAGCAAAGTCTATCAATACAATTTTACATGTATGACCAGTTTTGACCTATTACCCAGACCACTCATCTTGCCACGTGTAGTTTGTTCTTTACAGGTAGGGGTGTCAGTAGGGTCGGGTTGACCCGACCCGAACCCGAACCCGATAAGGCTTATCGGGTCGGGTTAAATCGGGTTGAAAAATATTATCGGGTTGTTTTGACCCGAACCCGATAACCCGATAGTGTTATCGGGTCGGGTTAGGGTTGAATTATTTTTTTTATCGGGTTATCAGGTCAACCCGATAAGACCCGAAAAATGTTATTTATTTATTTCTTTTTTTAAACCTCGTAAGCAATTAGTCTCCATCCATTAGTTAAAAATTTGAAAGTTATTGCATGCAACTACAAATTTGAAAGCTACTGCATGCAAAAATTTGAAAGCTACTGCATACAACTAAAAATTTGAAGGCTACTGTATGAAATTATGTGAGTATTTAATTTATACGAGTAATCGTCAAATTTTGAAGGCAACTATATGCAACTAAACATGTATACTAAAAATTGCTAGCTTAACAGTTATTATAGTCCATTGGTTAAACTGTATGAAACTAAAAATGTGACTATTATTACTATTTCATTTTATTTTCTCTACACAAAGGCTACTGCCTTGTGGTTTATATATTTTTTTTGCTGATGTATGAGGTTTTTTTCACAGGCCTCAAATTTTAGTGTTATTTACTCGTGCAAGCTGCTAAAGTAAAACCCACAAGCCTACGAATTACCCGACCCGAAATAACCCGACCCGATATCAACCTGAACCCTATAACCCGATTACTTATCGGGTCGGGTTGCAGGTCACTTTTTCAAAATCAAAAACCCGATTCAACCCGACCCGATAAACCTTATAACCTGACAACCCGACCCGATAACACCCCTATTTACAGGTCTCATATGCAGTTATGGTGCTTACATAATTTTTTTGTATTATAGGTTTTATGTATGCAGAGTATTTTACACAGGTTTGTTGCATTCTTTACCGCTTGCAAATTATCTGATTAAAAGGATATCTGATCAACTTCCAAATTATCTAAGTTTTCAGGTACAGGAAAATCCCAGTTCTTGAAATTTGCTGCTAAATTGAGCAAATGATCTGTTATCACTACTGGGTTGGCACTACAAGTAAAAAGGGCTTTAGTGATGACAGGAAAATCGTCATTAAAAGTGAAAAATTCATCACTAAACCGATTTAGTCACGAAAATCAAGGTCGTCACTATAGCTCTGTCACAAATTTAATAGTGACAAAATTAAAAACCGACACTAACCAGTGACGAGCTTAATTTCGTCACTCAATTTCATCATTAAATAGGTTATAGTGACGAAAAGTCGAAAAGAATGTGTCATTACGAACTGAACTAACGGAACCTTAACGTCTGTTAGTGTCATCATGATAAAAGTGGTCACTTGTGAAGGTTTGAGTCCGCGCCCAATAAAAGTTCGGTTTATCCTTCCAAGCATTAGTGGCTTCATTAAAGCTTCTTGGTCCTTGGTTTGTAGTGAACGACTTACCTCCCACTTCGTTGTTACGCGAGGATGCGTAATTAACAAAAGCTTGCTCGGGATTTTCCATGCAATATTGAGTGTCATGGGACCACTACAAATCTCACATGAAGAAGCGATTTTGTTCACTTGAACGGATGATTTAGGAGCAAGATGGGCTTCCATCAAGCGTTGGACTTGATTTTTGAGCTCGATGAGACGACGGTCGGATGTACTCGGGACATCTTTAGGCAAAGAGATTGCCTTGACCGGTTTAGCGAAGTCTCTTGGGTTATTCTAACTTTCGTTGTCATAGAGGGCGAGGTCCTCTAATAGTGCTCAGGATTCTTTGGGGTTTTTATCACGTAGCTTACCATCGGCCGATTGATCGATGGTTCGCCTTGTGGCGGGATTGACATGGTCATAAAAGATTTGGATTTGGAGCCAAAGATAGATGGCATGATGAGGGACTTTTTGAAGTAAGTCCTTGAAACGAGTTCATGCTTCAGAAAGAAATTCACCTTGATGTTGTTGGAACATCATAATGTCATTTCAGAGTTTAGAAGTCCTTCCTAGTGGAAAGAATTGAGCAAGGAAACGGGTAGCAAGATCCTCCCAGGTGGAGATAGATCATGCAGGAAGACGTTCAAGCCAATTGCTAGCTTGACCGCGATGGAATAATTAAAATAAACGCAAGCGCATCCTTTTCCTATTTGTAACATCAAGTTCAAGTGAGTCCACAAGTTTTAGAAAATCCTTAAAATGTTGATTTGGATCCTCGGACCGAAGTCTGTGGAATCAGCATCCGTTTTGCACCAACCGGATGGTGTCGGATCGCAAAGGTACTACATTGTTCCCATCAGGGAGTTCAATGGTGTTTCGATAGCCCTCGTGGCTTGGTCTGGAATAATCTCCTAAGGTACGGATAGGATTTTCGTCTCCCATAGTGGTCAACGAAAAGAGTTTTACAAAATAGAGGGAACAAAGAAAAGATAGACTACAAGAAAGCTAATTGACAGGAAATTAAATTCTCACTTGATAGGAATCAAGTGAGTAGACCTAAGCTAAATAAATTTAAAACCTATAATTATTCCCGACAAGTGGTGCCCAAAAAATTGATGCGAGGGTTGCAATCACAGGTTTTACAACTCCCTAGGCGTGTCCTATCGTTGTAGTGTTGTATATGTAAGTCTAAGGTGGGTTGTTATCGTTCTCTAGGGAATAGGTTGGGAAGGTTCGAACTAAATGTAACTAAAGTCTAAGGGTTGAAGAAGATTAATTTTGTATTTTTATATTTTTAAGAAAGCAATTAAAATCTCTAGTTTGAAAGAGGTTTTGGTCTTAAGCTAATTAAACTAATAACTGAAATAAATCTAAACTAATGTGTGAAAACTCGTATAGGTAAATAAATGTGTTTACTTAATCATGCATTAATCATTAGTTTGCTTTTCCTAATTCTATTGCCCGTCACCCTTGTTGATGTC
This sequence comes from Tanacetum coccineum, assembly GCA_026074375.1. Classification (NCBI taxonomy): domain Eukaryota; kingdom Viridiplantae; phylum Streptophyta; class Magnoliopsida; order Asterales; family Asteraceae; genus Tanacetum; species Tanacetum coccineum. The sequence goes on along the minus strand of BQNB010097151.1, from coordinate 3,979 downwards.
GATGGTGTTGTTTTTCCTACTTCATGAACGCATTCCATGAACTCGCCGTCTATGTAATATTCCGCTAAAGCAACGCATAAGTAAGGTAGTATAAAGACTATTACAAGCCCCTTAAGAGTACATTACATGCATTAAAACACTTAAAAGGTGATCAACCATATAAGGGTAAGGTAGTATGAAGACTGTTACCGATGGTATCCTTTTTACATAATCACGTTTTCCTAGACGTCTTCGCAAGCAATTAAGAAGCTAGTTTTCTAGAGCCTAACGCGCACACCCATCAACTAGAAGCAATATTAAAAGGATCTACAAACTAAGTATCATGCAATCATATGTTACACTAATAGATCTAGAATAGCATGTTAAAGGAGAAGCGAAGAATAAATAATTAATCAGACAACAAGACATATTGAAAGATTAAAGGATAAAGAAACATTCACTTGATTATAAAATGGTGTAATTGGTAGATACATAATAGGGTTTTAGAAACCCTGAAAATGACGTAAAGGCTAATAAAAATTGGCTCCCTAAGATGCACTACGAATTCTCCCAAGTTCCACACTTTAAAACCCTAAAACTGAGTTTGTATATATAGAAAAACAATCGCGACGGCGTCGCTTTTATTTTTTTTTTTATTTTTTTTTTTTTTTAGTGGCAACGCCGTCGCTTTGCCGAATCTTATAGGACTTCACTTAGTCGGTTACATTCTGACGCCATCTCAAATATCTTGACGCCGTCTTTAAGGACTTTTGACGCCGTCGCTGGAAATCGCGACGCCGTCTCCACAGTCTGTACTCTTTTTCTTCATCGACTTTGGTGTAGAGTTGTAATCTCGTCCGTTTCTTTCCTAAATGAGCCCAAGTCACGTGTATTTCCTCCAAATGCTATCCAAGTGCTAAAAATATAAAAATAAACGATTAAGCACACGTATTTTAGAGATATTTGCATGATTTAGGGGAGTTAAATAACACCGAAAAAGTGTATAAAATGACACCTCGTCAAGTTTACGAATAAAAGTATTTAAATAAAAAAATGGTGACGAAAGATGAGTTTTAGTTGAAAGTGAGTTGCTATTACGGTTGAAAGGTGAGTTGTAGTGAGTTAAGTGAGATGAGAGAGAAAGCTGATGTGGCGCTGATGTGGAAGATGAGTTTTGAATCCTTATACCATCCAGCCTAAATCGAACAACACGTATCCTCATGAGATGGGGTATGTGTTTTGTTGAGTTTTTTAGAATACCATTGTATTCTCAAAATATATTTAACAAAATGCGTACTCCTAAAATTAATTAAATTTTCTACAAAATTATAAAACAGAATAGTATTATTACCGTCTTGACGTTACACGACCTATTTCTGAGTCCCTCAATTTTTTTATTTTTTTTAGAACAACATATTTTATCACAACCTATAGTATCCTTGAGTATGTGGGAATTCACATACTTAAGGATACCATTAGTAACAACTAAACTAGCCAGTTAGTTTCCTCAAATGGTTTAATATCATAAGTTAGTTTCCAGACATTATAAAGGACCATGCAAACTCATTTAATAAATTCATAATCGTCATTTTTCTTATGATAACGAACAAGCAGCATTACTCGCGCGCTGCTGCGGGGCGTTATTTTTATTTTTATTTATTTATTTATTTTTGCGGGTTTATTTTTTCGGTCTCATGTTTAATAGTTTGTTTTTTTATATGGGCGTATATGTTAGGCCTCATGTTACGAATATTTTTTTATCTGAATAAATCTGTACTTTTGTAAAAAAATTTCCTATTTTGTGCCGAGTATTTTATTTATTTATTATTATTTTTATGTTGGCTACTATTTTGTGGAGGTTTATTTTTTATATGGGCGCACGTGTTGGGTGTCATGTCGCTAGTTTATAATATTTTTTTTCCGATTTTGTGCCCGCGCGTTACTGCGACGCGTTATTTGTTATTTTTTTTACTTATTTTGTGCGTGTGCATTTTTTCGGTCTCATGTTAATCTTTTTATTTTTTGTATGTCTAATCCTCTTCATCATTGATGTAAATTGTCTTTGATTATTAATGTACAAATTCACCTTTTGCCCAAAAAAAAAAAACAATTTATCAAATGAATGAGCGACGATGCCAAATGTAAATATATATTTATTATTTATATTTTGAGATGCAACACAAAGCAGCGGGATAACTTTTTTCCAAAAAAAGACTTTTAGTTGATTCGAGGTTCGAACGTTTAAGGATATATTACATTCTAAGAAGAGTTGTAATTATAATATTTTATTTTAAAAGAAACAAAAATACACTAAAGTTTAAAATACCTATCTAACAATTTACTAAGGCTTTACATGAATTATGTTTGGGTAGGCTCAAATTCATGAATTGTGAGCAAAAAGTGTATCATACTAACATTTACCAATAGTCAAAATGAAGATAAAAAAAACTACAATCCGATCTGAAAAATAAACAATAGTCAAAAACCAATTCAACGGCTACTGGCGGACACAGCGCAAAATCTAAAGTGGTTCCTTTAGGGTGCGTTTGGTTCGCAGAATGTTTTTGTTGGAATTGAAATGTGTTTGAGGAATTGGAATGTTAAGGAATTAGAATGTTAAAGAATTGAAATGTTAATGAATTGGAATCTGAAGGAATTGGAATTTGTGAAAACTATCGCGTGTTTGGTTGGAAAAAAATGAAATGAAAAAACAAATTATATAATTATATTAATAATAATAAATATAATTTTTTAAAAATAAATAAATAATAATAATATAATTTTTAAATAAATAAATAGATAATAATAAATAAATAAATAAATAATAATAATAATATATTTTTAAATAATAATAATATATTTTTAAATAAATAAATAAATAAATTTTTAAATAATAAATAAATAAATAATAATATATTTTTAAATATATAATTAAATATAATTTTTAAATAAATAAATAAATATAATTTTTAAATAAATAAATAAATAATATAATTTTAAAAAAAATTAAAAAAAATAATAATAATATAATTTTTAAATAAATAAATAAATAATAATATATTTTTAAATATATAATTAAATATAATTTTTAAATAAATAAATAAATATAATTTTTAAATAAATAAATAAAAAATATAATTTTTAAATAAATAAATAAATATAATTTTTAATTAAATAAATAAATAAATAATATAATTTTTAAATAAATAATAATAATAATAATAATAATAATAATAATGATAATAATGATAATAATGATAAAAATTTATTTTTGATGATAAAAATATCAAATTCCATGGAATTATAAATTTTCCTTCCGTTTTAAGATGGAATTGTGAAATCCTCATATTAAGGGAATTTGAGGTATTTCATTACATTAATTCCGCCAACCAAACACACTATGAAATTGGAATCAAATTTTGAATTCAAACATTCTGCCAACCAAACACGTTATGGAATTGGAATCAGATTCCAATTCCATCAGAATCCTGAAGATTCCGCGAACCAAACGCACCCTTAGTCAACGGTTGCAACTAGTAGATGATTCGAGTCGGGTCCCATTTAAACGAAAAAATAATATAACACAACAAACGATATACGATTTCTCCATATGAAATAGTTAAAGTTTTATGAATTGGGTATTTTTTTAGAAGAAAAAGTAACACACATACATTGTAGATACACACACATTTTTTTTACACGGAGTTTGGACGTAAAACTATTTAACATGGCCGGTCGTGAGCTTTCTGATGTCTTGGGCGAGACGAGAACAAAATGCCCCTTTGAAATAATGTAAATAAACAAATGACCTATGTTTTACAAACTTTTTTCAAGAAGCCTAGTATCTTTTTGTATCGGGATAATTGAAAAGTTAATTCGAGTTAGTTTAAATTAATCCTATCCATGTAAGTTAATAATCGGTTTAATATAATGATGCGCAATTGTGTCCAATAACTAAAGTAAAACAACTTCTTTTCTTATTAAGAAATTAAAATACTTG
>BQNB010097149.1:0-25454 GCA_026074375.1 Tanacetum coccineum | reverse complement strand
GTCAAAACGCAACATGAATTTTGCCAGTTTGTCAAAACGCAACGACGAAATATACGATTTTTTTCACCAAAAATCGCCTAAAATCGCCCTTTTTGACCTTTTCACTTGATTTCTCTTGCACAATTAGCTACCTTATGCCTAGATCTTGCTTAATAACTAAAACATTCACACATCTAAGCACAAAAATTCGGGTTTGATTTTTTTCTTATGACTTATTTTTTAACCACGAATTTGATCTTTTTTAACCACAAGAATCAACCACGAATCCACACGTAGCTCTGATGCCAATTGTAGGATCCCGTAACACTTCACTTCATATAATCAAACACGAAATCGGAACTAGAAATGAGGAGGTGAGTTGTTTAGAGAGAGAAAGAGGAGAGAGAAATGAGAGAGAAAAGAGAAAAGAGATTTTATTAGAAATGAACAACTGAACAACTAACTTTTCCAAGTGGAAAAGTTCCTTATATACCCCGACACGTAAAAGTGACGCGCGGGATATTTAACTAGGACCCGGGCTCGGGTTTTGCTTGGGATTAAACCCGAAACATATACAATATTAGATTAACTATCGAGCCCGATTCCCGATATTATACTATTACAACATTAACTAATTAAAGACCGAAGCTCCATCGTAGAGTGACCGAACTTCCTTGTTCGACTCAATAAATTGAGGCTAACAATCTCCCCCGAAGTGAGGTCTTGAACACGGGAACGAGCTTCCTTTATTGACTCAATAAAATTGAGGCTAACAATCTCCCCCGAAGTGAGTTCATTGATGACACTCCTTCATGAGATCAGTGAGATTGCTTTTGTCATTTAAGCTCGAGTGTTCTTGGTCTTTGTCTTCGTTATTCATGATCAAGATGACCATCATCATACAGCTTTTGTTTATGAAGATGTTGATGCTACAGAAGCTGTTGTTACTCCTGACTTAGAAAGAAAGAGTGATGAAACAGAAGAGGTGCTTATTGAAGAAGAAAAAGATGCTTCTGATGTAAAAAGTGGGGATACTGAAGAATTGGATTTGGAGAGGATTCAAAGTACTGCTAGACAAAGTACTGTTACTCCAAGGACTTTAAATTTTGAAGATGAAGCAGGTCCTTCAAGTCCAATTCGTCCAACTCAAGAAGAAGAGTCTGAAGAACAATTCAAAGATGATGAATTTCTTGCTGATCTTAATAGAAATGTGCTTAAGCATTCCGGGTCCTATGCAATCTTAACCTCAACAGCCAATCAGCTACTGACCCAAAGAAAAAAGTTAATGGGATATTGTTGAAGAACCAATAAAGAAGAAGTTTAACTCTTCAACAATCAGAAGCTTTTGGAGATAGAATGATGAGGAATTTGCTAGAAAGGGTTCAGAGCAGAATGGGATGCAGAAGAAGAGAGAAAAGGGTGGTAAGCTTTGATAGAAACACAAAAGACTTATTTCAAAGAACCTACATCCCTTGCAACAAGAACGGACTCAAATGATGAATTTCTTAAGGGGTATTGGATACAAGAATTTGCAAAAGCTAAGGTATCCACTCAAAATGAAGGAAACTAATACGATAATGTTCAAGAATCCATCAAGTTTCCTTCAAGGATTTAGATTCCAATGGGTTCAGAAAAGGAAAAGCAGATGTTACAAGAGAGAGATGCAAAGAGACTCTTAAGGAAGAGAAAGGCTACAGTTACAGAAGAACAACCATCAAAGAAGATCAAATTGAGGATAGAGACAATTGATGAGCTCAGAAACTATCTTAGGATTGTAGACTTTGAGAAGAGTGCACAAGATAGAGAGTCACTGGAAGCAATCTTTATGATTACAGAATTCAAGGTCATTGACTCACCCGATGGAGAGTATCTCATAATCTATAGAGCAAATACTCATTTCAGAGCTTTTGACACTATGTGGGAGATTGATAAGTGCTTAATTACACATATCTTTTACCTCTAAAAATGAGCTTAAATGACCAAAAACAGACAAAAACTGCCAAATATATGTTTGTTTTGCATTTGTATTGTGCAGGAAGTGGATATCATCAAAAAGACAGAAAATAGAGCCAAAATGACAAAACTGAGCATGGAATGGAAAAGACTGTGAAAAATCAAGGCCAAAGACCAAAAAAGTCAAAGTCAAAGTCAATCCAGAAGAATCAGCAGTCAAACCGGAGCCGGAACTGAAGAATACTGTTGGATGCAATCTTAACCCATCTGATGGGCCGGGAAAGCCCAATAGTATAATTATGAAGATTGTGAAGACCAAATGGGCCCTCAATCAATTACAACAGCCCATTTGTGTGCATTTGACAAAGACTGTGAAGACTTTGAAGGCCCAATCCTAGCCCAGTTACAGCCAATCTCAGCCATTGTACACACAAAACCCACCTGAACCTTATTGGGCCTTAAAAAGCCCAATAACATAAGCCTAAACCTTATTGGGCCCAGACACACCCAGTGGGCCCAATACAAGCCCAATACACAAAACCCAAGCCCAATAACCTTTTTACAAAACCATAGGGACTTGTTGTGTCATTTTTTAAAGTGTTTTATAAAAGAAAAATGGTGAAATAAAGAGAGGGACTAAAACTGCCAAATGGCAATTCTTTTATTATGTTTAAAGGCAAGGGCTGGATTTGCAATTTCCCAAAACTCTCTTTACTCTTTTGTTATAAAAACAACAGGCATAACTGTTCACTTTCTAAAACCTATTGATAACTCCCGTTTTTTTTCGGCTTATAATAAATGAAAAGAGAATGATAAAGATGGCGGGGTTGCCTTTTAGCACCTTCCCCTAACTTTCCTTTTAAATCTGCACCAACACTTGTACCTCGAACCCTTACCCGCCAAAACCTTTACCTCCCTTCCCCCATGGTTTTTATAGCCAATACACACCTAGTACACTTCCTGCCTCCCAATCATTCCCACAGCCCAATACCCCTATAACCATGCCAACTTGACAATCCCACTCAACCCGAGACCCCCTTCAATGGTGAGATGGTATTCAAAGTGAATGGAGGGCTAGGATTGCTTGGGAAGTATTGTACTCTCACAGCAAACACAACCCATGAGCCAGAAGGCTTTGAGACTGCTATAAAAGAAAAAAGAGCAAGCCGAAGACCACACCACTTTTACTATGTTTTTTTTAGTGTAATTTAAATTCAGTCTTTCTTTTAAGCATTTTAATGTAATTCAGCTTGTACCTTACGAATTTGAGCAATATATTTCAGTTTTCAAGTTACCTTGCTCTTTGTTTTCAATTTTAAGCAAATTTTCTCAAATAAGCTCTAAATAAGCTCTTTTGAGCTTATTATTTTTAATAAGCTCATTTTTAGCTTATATCCTGTTTTAGTCAATCATTTGTTTATCCTTATCATTTGCATCAAGGATTATGATTACTTGAGTGATTTTAATTTCACTTTGAAGATATAAGGAAGAATAAGCTCAATACTAGCTTATTGAGGTTTAGAGGCTTGGGAGCCACTTAGGTTCAAGTTTTTTTTAAAGCCACTCATTCAACTAGAGTGGCTAAGGGCTGAGACAACACTATTTCAGGTTTTATCTTACTACATTTCATTTAAGTCAAGTCATAGCTTATTTCAACTTGCTTATTTCTTTTAAATTCTCATTTAAATCCTGTTCATATTAGTTTACTTTACTTAAAGAAGTATTAGTTTTAGTCTATTTTGGTTTCAAATCAAGTTAGGTTGTACTTTTCATTTCTGTCATTAGTGTGATAAGCCTAAGAGAGTAAGTGCTTATTTCTTATTAATAAGCTAGGTCTTTTAGAGCTCACTTAGCTTAAGTAGGTTTATTATAGTAAGTGTAGATAAAAGGTTTTAATAGTTTGAGCTTTGAAATAGTTTTTAGTTTGCTTAAAAGATTGACTGTGTCATAAAGGAGTGTTTGGATTAGGCTTAATTTGACTCCTAAAGTCAAACTTAGCCTGTCAAACTCTTTCCTCTAGTTGTGTTTAGTAAATTCATTAAGTTTAGAGTAGTTTCTAAAAGTTAGTTAGACAAATTTGAAAGATTAAAGATCAAAAATCTTATGCCAGCACCAGGGCAAGTTTCACACTGTAATAGGTTTAGCTTTTAGGATTTTAAAAAGCATTTTAGAGTCCAAGGTTGTTTAGTGCTCACTTAGTGTCATCTAGTGAAGAATTAGGTCTCAAAGTGTAGCTTGTTTTTGAGTGCATTGCCATTTGCATCAGCAACAAAGTAGATCAGCAACATCAATAGCAGCACTTTGATCCCTAGCTTAATACTCCTTGTTGAATTTTCATATTTAGTTAGAATTTTGCAAAAGCTTTAATCTAGGTAGATTCAAGGAACTTAGTTGAGCTTGTTTTCAAAATTTCAGAACTTAAAATTCAGTAATAAGCTTGTTAGCTTATTGGAAAAAAGCTTAAAATCAGTCTCATAAAAACTTTGCATTTGTCATCTTAATTTTCTTTCTAGTTTTGTTAACTCAAGGTTAATCTTAGTTTAGAATCTTTTAGCACACATCTTAAGCATCATTAAAACCATTTTTTAGTTTCTAATTTTCATCATGTTGTATGCCTCTCAATAAGCCAAATCCAAATCTCTTTTCAAACTAGCACTTCTGTAAACAGGGGAACTGTTGGCTTATTTTTTAGCTTATTCTTTTGTCCAAAGGTAGAAGTGCTTTTATTAAAGTTGTTAGAAATAAGCCCCTTAGTAACTTTGTAGTTTTGAGTTTTGGCTGAAAGCCACTTTTTCAATAAGCAAATTAAGCTGAATTCGTAGGGTCTGTTTTGAACTTTTCTCAAAATTTCAAGGTTATTGTTTTATTCTGTAGTGTAAAATTCCAAATATTAGCACGCCTTCCCTGTAGTTTACCTTTCTTTAACTTTTTACCCCTTGTCTTTCTTAGTTTTAAATAAAAAAGTTATATTTTTGTTTTAGTTTTATTAAAAAATTAGGTTAAAGTTTTAATTGATAAAATTAGGGTTCAATTGGGTTTTAAAAATTAGGGCTTTTGTTTCTATTAATTTTCTGCACCATTTTAGCATATTAAAACCATTTTTCTATATTTTTCCAGTTAAATTTGTATTTTCTAGCAATTAAAATAGATTTTAGTTATTACTTTTTCTTATAAAATTCATAAAAAATCAGAAAATTAATAAAAAAATATTTTTCTTTTTTATAAAATTTTCTTTTGTCATTTAGTGTCTAGGAAAAATATAAAATTTAGTGTAGGCTTAATTTTTCTTAAATTTCAGTCTTAGACCCGTTTTACCGAGTGCGTTTTACCGTTTCTTTTCGTTTAGCATTCAAACGACCTCCGTTTTATTCTAGTTTTTTTTATTTTTCAAATTAACTTAATTAGAATTTAATTTTGATTTTTAATTTAATTTAGCATTTATTTTCTTAATTTTTAGTATTTAGGTTCCCCGATACCTGATTCTGTTCCCCGTATTTTAGTATAGATTTAATTTTAGGATTTCCCCATTTCCTATATCTGTTTCCCGTAGATTAAATTAGGTTTTATTTAATTAATTTTAGTTGTAATTATATCAGTGTTTCCATCATATCTAAATATTCTCCATCATTCAATTTCTCATCAAACCAGGATTACCTTCAATTGCAGCCTCGTTGGGACATACGACCCGGGAATATCTCTTCCGGAATCTTTTTATCATTGATTCTATCTTGTGTATTTTATCCTTTTGTGGAATTTGACCTTTTGCCTTGGTCAAGGGCATTCGGTTAGGATCTGTATTAGGGTTGCTATATAAGTATATGCTATACCGCGAATCAGAGATACTGCACATTTTGGATAAACAAGATCTACATCATCTATATCTGGTTGTACAAGACTATTATAAGCATATTCCACCAACCGGGTTAGGATTGATACTTTTGGGTGATCTTACAACTATTTGGGAGACGTCTGCAACAAGTGATGATGATTTCTGGAAGAATCAAGAAGATTGGGAAATTACTAGATGGAGACTTAATGAATCTTCAGGAGTACATACATTAGAATTAGAGGATGGTACAATGATTCATATGCTGACAGAAAGAAGATATCCTCTATCAAGAGAGCTAATGATCCGGATGCTAGATCATGGTATGGAAGTTGAAGATGAGAGTGACATAGCTATCACATTGATACATTTGTTTATTCTATGGACAACTGAAGATGGTGATGATTCTTAAACAACTGGTATGATTTATCAAAATTTTCTTTGTAAATAACATATCTTGTTTTGATAAAAAGACTTAACTGTGAACAAGCAGTACCTTATTCAAAGTACTGCTAGTTAAAAAGTTGTTTTTGAAATAGTTTGAAGTTTTGAGTGTGCAAAAAGGTTTAAGGCACAAATGTTTTAAGGGATTGAGTGTTGATTAACCATCACACAGCAAATGGTAATCAATTCACCATATCTAACAGATATAAGAATTGACTAGTCTAAATCAAACAGTTTTGGTAAAGACATCTCAAATCTGTTGATGGTTGTGCTGCTAGTACTCCCACAGGTGCAAATGCTGGTGAATCATCTTTTATCTATCTTGGAGGACAAATTACCTATGGGATGATTACTCTCCGCCTTAATGCAGATTACCCACCGATCCAAATATGCTGACTTAGAGAAGAGGTTTCAAATGAATTTCCATTGATGGCATTTTCAGTTGAGGCTTATGATGATGATGATGTGGGTGCAGAGGCTAATTTCAACAATATGGATCACACCATTGATGTCAGTCCTATTCCCACACTCAGAATTCATAAGGTTCATCCAAAAGATCAAATTCTAGGAGATCCTAAATCAGCAGTTCAAACAAGAGGGAAGATTCAAAAAGCTTCTTCAGTACAACAAGCTTTGGTAAGCTACATCCACAAACAGAACAGAACAAATCACAAAGATCATCAGAACTATCTGTTGGCATGTTTTCTCTCCCAAGAACCCAAGAACATATCACAAACCTTATAAGATGAAAGCTGGGTAGAAGCAATACAAGAGGAATTGCTACAGTTCAAATTACATAAGGTTTGGGTACTTGTTGATTTTCCATATGGGAAAAAGGTAATTGGCACAAAGTGGGTCTTCAGGAATAAGAGAGATGAGAGAAGTATTGTTGTGAAAAACAAGCAAGGCTTGTAGCACAAGGGTTTAGGACTAAGAGGAAGGTATAGATTTATTGATGAGGTTTATTTCCACCAGTTGCCAGGTAGAGGCAATTAGATGATTTTAGCCTTTGCATAATACAGGGATTCATGGTCTACCAAAATGGATGTTAAAAGTGCATTTCTCTATGGCACTATTGGAGAGGAGGTATATGTTCAACAACCTCTAGGCTTTGTTGATCCTGCTCATCCAAACAAAGTCTATAAGGTGATCAAAGCTCTTTATGGTCTACATCAAGCTCCTAGAGCTTGGTATGAGACACTCCCTACTTTCTTGCTAGAAAATGGTTTTAGGAGAGGTACCATAGACAAAAATTTGTTTATCAAGAAGAACAAGAGTGACATTATGTTATTCTAAGTGTATGTGGATGGCATCATTTTTGGCTCTACAAAGCAGTCTATGTATACTGAGTTGAGACTGTATGCAAAATGCAATTCCAAATGAGCTTCATGGGTGAACTCACATTCTTTTTGGGACTACAGGTGCAGCAACAACCTGATGGAATCTTTATTAGTCGGGACAAGTATGTAGATGACATTCTTAAGAAGTTTGATTTTTGTTCTATCAGAACAGCTACTACTCCTATTGAGTCTAACAAACCCCTGATCCAAGATGAATATGGTGTGGGTGTAGATGTGCATGTCTACAGGTCCATGATTGGTTCCCTGATGTATTTGATTGCATCTAAGGCCAAGCATCATGTTTGGATGTATGTGCCTTATGATAGGTTTCAAGTCACTCTAAAGATGTCACTCTTAAATGCGAGTAAAAGAAATTTATTAGGTCCTCATACTATCCAACCAAAACTCGGGTTTATTGGGATCCTAGGGATTCACCTTTTAAATAGAAGCTTTCTCTCAAGACAGTGGACTATGTGAGGGAGCCTCAGTCTTGACAAAAAATCAACAACAGGTAGATGTCAATTTCTTGGTACAAGATTGATATCTTGGCAATGCAAGAAGCAGGCTATTGTGGCTAATTCTACTACTGAGGCAGAATATATTGCTGCTGCTAACTATTGTAGGCAAGTACTATGGATACAAAATCAGATGATGGATTATGGCTTTAATTTCATGAACACCAAAATCCACATTGGATTATGAAAGTACCAGATGGTAATAGTCAAGAATCTGTCTTCACTCAAGGACCAAGCACATTGAAATTCGACAATCAGTTCATAAGGGATTGCTATGTAGAATATATTGATAGCTGTTGTCAAGATTCATACTGACAATAATGTTGCAGACCTTCTCACCAAAGGATTTGATGTCACAAGATTTAACTTCCTGGTAGTTAGCATTGAGATGTTAAACCTGTAGCTACATTTGAGGGGAGGTTTACATTGTAAAGTTATGTATTATTTAATTTAGACTTATAGATTGAATTAATACTGCTAGTGGTAGTGATTTCTAGTAGTTAGGGTTTATTAGTTTCATTTAATACTGTCTTATGAACTTGTTATGCAGTATTTTTCTTGTTGTGGGCTAAACTTTTTAGGAACAGCATGGTTTTGAGTATGGATTGGAAGTGTTCTGGTAATTTTTTTCATATCTGGGTTGTTAAGTGCTTAATTCTGGTAGATACAAAGGTTAATACTAGTATGTCATTTTTAATAACTGAGTAGACGAAAGTTATACTGGTGTGCATTATTAATACTGGTAGACCAAAAGTTAATTCTGGATTGTCAAATATTTAATACTGGTAGATGACCGTGGTTCTTGTGAGGGAAAATTGATTTTCCCTGTTTAAATACTACCGTTAGAGATTTTTACGGTAATTACATTTCATATAGGTTTCCTATTTGGATAATTACTTAATTTTATTCATTAAAACATTTTTCTTTCCTATAAAGAAACTATTTTTTTAGTGTGTCTAATACAAAACCTTATTTTCTCATAATATAAACTTCAATAGCCCTATTACCAATACTTAGTTACTCTAAACAAACACAAAACCAGCACCTACACACGATTGTTCACAACTTCATTTCTTCAAGAATCAAGATGACACTTTTTATATCAGTATCAGACATGCTAACATGGCTCAGCTTTTCTTAAGAAACCCAATGAAAGTGTGGGCTTCACTGAGATAGTGGATTTTCTCAAAGGTACTTCTTTAAGATATACCTTAACTCATAATCCCACTATCTATGATTCCCTAGTCAAACAGTTCTGGCAGACTACTACAGTCAGAACACTTGCTAATGGGACTCCAGAATTAGTAGCATCCATTGATAATAAGGAATATACTATTACTGAGGCATATGTCAGAAGTAAATTTCAATTGGCAGATGCAGCAGGTATTAGTAATTTACCTGATGATGAAATTTATGATAGGTTGGCAACTTTGGGGTATGTTTCTGAGGGCAAACTAACTTTTTAGAAAAAGAATTTTACACCCCAATGGAAGTTTTTAATTCGCACAATTCTACACTACCTAAGCTCTAAGTCTGGTGGATGGGATCAATTTGGTAGTCCTATTGCTACTGCATTAATCTGTCTATCTAGTAATAGGGTTTATAATTTTTTAAAGTTGATTTTTGATGGCATGGTTCATAAAAATAGTGTGCTAATAATAAATTTATAATGTTATCCAAGATTTTTTGCAAATGATTTTGGGTATCTCTACTGAAATGAAAATAATGGAAAAGTATTTAGCCCTATACATTTGACTAATAAGCTTTTTTTGTAAAATATGAATGAGGGGAAAAAAGGATAGCAGGGGATTAGTGTACCATGGCTGCTGCCAATGTTGGCAGTGCAGTCTGAGGATCAAGGTTAAAAGGCTCAGCCAATCCCAAGTTGAACCCCAACACACACCTACTGATCCTGTCCTCTTCCACATACTCAACCATAATTCCATCTACCAATGAACTCAGCTTTCTACAAAAACATTCACCACCTAGGCAACTCTGACTAGACGGATACTGAGATTCCTCAGTCTATAGGGTCCTACTCCCCCTTGTAGCAGATGAGGCAACCACCTAGTGTGAGGGTTGGTTTCTTGTTGGGAAGCTCCACTACAACCTCTGGCTTAGATGCAGGGTTAGACAATGATAACATACATGAATCTCCACTCAGGTCTCATAAAGCACCTCTCCATGAAGGTCACACTTCAGGAAGTGCTGAGGACAGCTTGCAACTAAAGCAATTAATGGTCCTTGTACCTAAGTTGGTCACCAGGATTAGTAATTTTGAGAAAGAGCAGCATCAGACAAAGACTACCTATGGGAAAGCAGTTCTCCCTCTAGTTGAAAGGGTGAAGTCTCTGGAAGTAGCCTTGAAAAGAAAGACAAAGAAAGTGGTTGTATCTGACTCAGAGGATGAAGAAACAGAGAATCACGGAGGAAATTCAAGATATTGATGATGATCCTCTAGTTTCTTTAGTCAGAGAGTCTATGAAGAAAAAATATACAGATTTTTTGACTCCTACCAAAATCAGTGCTTCAGGGGAGGTACAAGAGCAAGATATTAGTCCTACAACCTTAGAAGTAGCTAAAACCTTATAACAGGTCATTTTCTCATAAGCAAAAGTCAATCTGATAAGGGTATAAATATAAGAGGAAAACAAGGGCAAAGTCAAATTGAAAAAGATCATTAGTACTGATTTGGATGCGACTTGAAGTTATTCCTGGCAGGTGAAGATTTTAATATGGCAATGAGGAATTTTAATACTGGTAGCTTAGGAGTTTGTACTGGTAGTGGACCAATGGTTAGTATCCTATATTGTTCAAACCATAAATGTCCACAATTCCTTCTTCCTATTAAATGTCAAAAGAGAAGAAAAAGCTCCAATGGACTACAAGAAGATATCAAGCTACCAAAAGAAACAAAGCCACAAATTCAACAATGAAGAAGATGTTCTTGCAGAAGAAGCCAATGAGATTGCAAGCTATAGGAGGAAGAGCTGCAAGACTAGTTCTTTGGTGCTTTCCAGCTAAAAGGATTTCAAAAGAGGGAAGAATTATCAGAACAACAAAAGAAAAGAAAAGCTGAAGTTCAAGAAGCTGCTCAATATTATACAGAAGAGGATTGGGATACCATCAGAGCAAAACTTAAAGCAAATGCAGAACTGACCAAGAGTCTACAAGGAGAAAGTATGACTAGTAAAGATTTTGCAAAAAGGATGGTGGATATGATTAAACAGACAATTGAGTTCTATGCTGAACACATAAGGCTAAGGCAAGAAGGAGCAGCCAATGACACAGGCACATTCAAAGAGGATTAATGAGTACCTTCATCAAGAATCAATGCTCATGGAAATTTGTCTCAATTGAAGAAACATACTTTTGATGAGCTCATGACTGATTTTGAAAAGCTGTGAAGGAGTATTGAAGGACTTTGTGCCAATGGATATTGATGAAAGAGTAAATAAAGAAGACAAAGGGTCGTTCAGCTGCGATAGCGCGGATTTTCAAAGAAACAAAAGACCATTGAGAAGAGGTTTCAGTCTTAGAAGAAAGTATTACAGAGCCAGTGATTGCTAAGGAAGAAGAAATTGAGAAGTCTGTAAAGAAGAGAGGTAAAATCAGGAAGCAAAAGGCAAGGAAAGGAATACATATTGACAAGACTGCACAGGATGAAAGTGAAGAAGAAAGGGAAGCATTCATGAAGGATAAAGTCACATAGTGCTTCATCAGAATCTAAGAATTGGAATAGATGCTATTCCAACTGCTACAAAACCTCCTAGTATTGTTGATTGGAAGATCATTCCTCATCTGTCTAAAAAGGTTGTTTATCAGATTATAAGAAGAGATGGTTCTAATAAAATATATATGAGTTTTGGAGCCATACTTAAAGACTTTTCAAGAGATGATCTTACAGAATTATACATATGGTGATAAAGAAGTATGGAATAAATAGGCCTGAAGAGATATATGACAGAGTAATTTGGGTTAATCTCAAGACCATGTTTGATCCACCCCTTAGTGATGATGCAATCTGGAGTTTGCCACTTCAACAGAAGATGGTTAATTGGAGGTATTATCCTTCTTGTGCAGTACATTGCCTAACATTGGATGATACTACTTTATATATGTTAGCAGATAGAAAATATCCCTTGTCAAAAGATGCTTTGCCCAAGTAATGCTAAAAGATGGAAGCTCTAGATGGAAACAATGATGAAGTTTGTATCAACTTTTTAATAGATGATTAAGAAGCAAGCTAATTAAGATGATAATTGGGTTCTAATAGCTAGGTATGGTGTGGGTATCTGGAAGCTGTAATGGAAGTTGAGAAAGGATTGGTTTAAGTGTTGGTTTAGCAACCACACAACAAATGATAATCAGTTCACCAAGTCTAACAGACATCAAGAACTGGATAGTCTAAAGCAAACGGCTTTGGTAAGACTTCTTAAATCTCGTTATGGTTGACGTTTACAAAAACTGTATGGTATTCAATGCACCATTGTGTTTCAAAAGCATTGGCTACTCCAGAGCAAATGGCTACTAGTAAAGAGATCTAAAATCCGTTAACAGTTGATAGTTTGCTAAAAACTATAAGGTTATACATTGCACTTGTTACTGCCAATGGAAGCATTGACTTAGTCAATAGGAAAAACGGCTCATGGTAAAGGGACATATCAAATCCGTTGATGGGCTTGGGTGTTGCCAAAACTACCAAAGCTCAACTTTAGGTTGGAGTTGCTGTGGAGCTGTGATGCAGAGATGATGAGATGCTGTTAAAGATTAAAAGCCAAAGTATGATCTGTCTTTAAATCAACAACAAATAGATCATCATTAAAGAGAAGCTAATGATTAAAGAGAAGTGTTTGGATACAATCTCAAAAGGCCATAGCTAAAGAAAACTGAAGAAACTTGAAGTTAACAAGTGAAGTTTAAGTTTAGGGGAGGATTGTTAGGAATTATGTATACAAGACTTAATTTTGTTTGTTATGTAGTTAGTTCTGTGAGTACACTTGTTAGTACTAGTAAAAGAGTTAGCATAGTTAGTACTGGTTATGTAATAGTTAAGTCTGCTTATGCAAAACTTAGTTAGAGTTAGAGATATGCATGAGATATCTTAGGAAAGGATATGCATGATCTCTATATGTGTTTTGTAAAGCCCATTAGGGTTTCCTTGGTGTATAAAAGGAACCCTAGTCATAGTTAGTTGATATAGATCAACATAGATCAATAGAGATCATCTTAGCAATCATAGTCTTTGTAATCTGTAACCTAGTCAGATTCAAGTTATAATACAAAGTTTTCTTGTGTTACTTAATATTGTTCTTCTTAGCATTGTTGATTAGTTTCCGCATAATCAATAGTGTTAAATCAGTGTTTCATTATTGTTGCTTTGGATTTATCTAAAGTAGCAAACCCTTTGCAAGCTAAAGGTTCGAGATCTATTCAGTAAGGGATCCAACAATTATCCTCTTAGTCCTTGTGGTTTTCATAAGCGTAGCTTCCAAGAAGCGTGGTTTAAAAGATTCTGGTGGTTAGAGTATTCCGATAAGAAAGATGTTGCATTTTGTTTTCCATGTTATCTTTTTGGTAGGAAGCCTATTGGGAGAGTTAGATCAGACACGTTTATTACTAAAGGGTTTAATAGTTGGAGAAAGGTTAATGGTGGAAAAGGTTGTCCTTTCGTCACTCATGAAGGTACGACTCCTGCCTCAACTCATAATTTTTCTGTGAGATGCTATGAAGATTTGAAAAAAAAGTATGTCACATAGAGATGTCTTAGATAAAGCAAATGGAACAAGGAAATATGGACAACAGTACTACGACTTAAATGTAACTATTGATACTACTAAGAAGTCAGAAATGTTATCCTCTTATTGATAGGTTAATTCGTCTCATATTAACTCTCCTGTATCAACGGCAACATCTGAAAGAGCTTTTTCAAAGATGAAACTTGTGAAAACAAGACTTCGAAAAATAAAGACTGATAAAGTCCAAATAATCAATACGCCGTATGGTATGGAGCGGATACGCCATATTGATGTCTGGGAAAACAGACTTGATAAAATTAAATAACAATCCGGGTTGTCTCCTGGGAAGCATTTTTTTACAGCAAAGTCTTTAAGTTAGACTTTTCTTCATCTTCTCTTCACTCGGCTTTAGTCATCATCCATCCTTCGTCCATTATCTAAAAGATTTCTTGGTAAGCTCGGCACGCCTCTTTTTTATGATTGTAAGATCGTCGTATTCGTCTTCTTTTATAGCAACATACTCTTCATCATTATTGAACAAATATTTGATCATCATATATTTCCTTATATTGCACACCGGCAGCTCATGAACTTCACATAATTCTTCTCTCTCATAATCTTCATGATTTATCTCATAAGCATCATCATAGTTTGTATATATGTTCCATCATCTCTTTTGTTTGTAACGTGACTCATCAGCATCTTCATCGATAAATCCTTCCATGATAGTTGTTATCCCACTTAACTAATCTATTATACAACTAAGATACACAATAACAATGAATAACAAATCCTTGTACACGGCTACTAGGACAAGACGCAAGCAAGAATAATAAAAAGAAAGACAAGACACAAGGAAGAGGTTTAGAGAGAGTAGAGAGAGAAACAAGGAGAATATTAGATTAGAGAGAGAAATGGTGGATTACAAGTGAAGCAAAATGTAACCAACCCCCTCTCTATGTGTGGAGAGGGTTTCTTTTATACCCATGCCTTGCTAGGTGGCGTATGGGCTTGTAACTTGGGCCGGGCTTGGCATAACTTGGGCTTTGAGCCCGAAACACAGACAATATTAGATTACAATCCAAGCCCGTTGAACCCGACTAGCCTATTACAATACAAGACCTAGTTTGACTTTCTAAGACCGATAACATTCTTGTTTGACTTGGTATAATTAAGGCTAACAATAGCTTTGTTTCTTAAAGCCTCATCTTTAAGTTCACTATCTTCCAAAGCCTCGTACCACTCGTAATCCTGATAATGGAGTTGGTTTCCAATAATTTAAGTTCATGGTAAGTTTCCTCCATTACAATATCCATCATCCATCCAACTACATGTTGGCCATTCCAAACATCCAGTCTTATAGTTGAAAGGCTTGCAAGTATGTTTAACTAGAGTGGGTTTGGTCCAAACTCCAGCGTTAGTCCATGGCTTCTCATCTACCCATGGTACGTCCTTGTTCCATTCATAGATCCAATCATTCTTGTAATCTTTATAGGTCTTGAATCCCTCAATGTCCTTAGTAAGTAAGTCTGGATAAATTTGCAAAAGATAGTTAAATTCTTTGAATGCCTCGTACATAGGTGTTTCAAAATTAAATAAATTAGTGTCGATCCTAAAGACTTCAGCAACTTCATCCTTATCATCAGAAGAATCTTCATCTGTGAGCTCAACTTTATCATCTCCACTGATCTAGTAAATCCATAATGCTTTCATAGTATAATGATCCATTGTCTTGTAGTTGAAAAACTTTGATCCCAACCATTCAGTAAATGCAACATCAAACGGATCATATCCTATGTCATCATCAGCTTCATGCTCTGAATCATCATTCATTTTCGAGTCATATGGGATGTTAGCAATGTCAACTTCATATGTGAATAAATCCTCATCCATTCCTCTTAATCGATTGACTTCATTGTTGAAAACTTCAAGTGATGTATCGCAAGTGAGCGAAACATCTTCGACCATAACATCCTTAATTTTCTCAAACTCTCCTTTGATAACCTTTGTCATTCTTACTGAAAAATAACTAGAAAATTATCAGTAGAACCAGCGAGAAAAAGGTATTAAAAAATTTAGGCTTTAAGTTCGAGAATGGAAAGGAACTTTATCAGATGATCGATACGCCATATTCAATAGAAGTGAATACACCGTATTAATCTTTTGAATGAATACGCTGTATTGGACAGAAAGTTGGATACACCGTATCTAATGGAAGTGGATACGCCGTATCAGGTTATCGACCAGAACAGTGTATTGAGAAAAATAATTAAATACGTAAACAATTAAACACACATATATACAAGCAAACAATTAAAGACAAATATACAAAATTTACAGAATATACAAGAATATACACTAATATAATTTACACTACTCCTAAGGGTTAGATCTAATCTAATGTTAAAAACCAAAATATCAAATAAAAATCAAGCTTAATTTTCACTCCCCGGCAGCGGCGCCAAAAACTTGATGTGTCATTGTGTGGTGTATATTTATATGATTCAAGTTTTAAATTTATACTTTGCCGACTAAACAAAAAACAACACTTTAACAGGCAGTGTACCCGATCGGTAGTAGTTTCGTGGTAAGTAGGTTGTCAAACACTTCAAGCAAGGTTAAATCTATCAATTTAATTAATATCTTGGTTATCTAATCTATGTTAATTCTATTCTATTCTAAACCTATGTCAGTCCTAATCCTAATTCTAACGGGAAAAGGAGGTTTTCAGCCTGAGAGACTGGTACGGTTTGATTGGTGACTACAATCAATTCAATGCACTTTAACCTACGCAAGTAAATTAACAAAAAATAAAAGAGCGGCTCGAGCCAAATATAAGAAAATTGTATTAACCATTATTAATTCGATTAGAAAGTTGGTTTGTTTATTAAGTGCAATGATTTCTTCTCTCGAGGCGGTATATCATTCTTAAGACTTAGGCGTTACATCATCCTAAGACCTAGACACATTAATTCTGTCATAATTAAAGCATCCGCATAAAGCATCCTTATTTTCTGATTATAATCTATCTTAGGGATTAAAGCAATGGTGATCTTGTTAAACCCTAGCTCATAGAGACTTTACCCACTTACCGCTTAATGGCGATTTATACACTAGTAGTCCACTTGTCCAACTATCCAATGGAATCAAAACATTATTTGTTGAATTATCTAGGTTCACCTTCTAGTCAACACGATCAATAAACCATTGGCAATATCCAATTAACTAGTTAAGCCCTAAGCGTATCCCATACACAAATTTAGCAGAACAATATTTATGATCCTATGATTCCAGATGTATAAATTACTATATGGAGAGCTATCCTAGAATCTAGATTACTTGGTCCGTATCACTAGATCCAGTTGAATGATAGGTCACATACAAAAGCGCATAAACAAGTATAAATTGATAAACATAAACAAGCATTCAACGATAAATCAAGGATTCGAGATAAACAAATGCCAAACATTCAGATCTTCATAATAATGGCTAATACCCAAAGGTATTAGCCTTCAATCGTCATAATAAATACGAAAGCAATTATTTAGCCAAGGTAAACTAACCGAGTTAACGAATGATAACAAAAACTAAACGATTACTAAAGTATATGAAATTACACGATGTCTTTTATGGAATTGATAACGTTGCTCGAACACTTTTGCTCTTTTTCTCCTCTGAAAATCAACTTTTATGGTTTAGGTATCGAGAATATGATTTAGCACACTCAAAACTCGATTTTGAGTTTTGTATTTATAGGGTCTGAAAGTCGGTTCGATATGGCGTATCCAAGGTATTGGATACGGCCTATTAGAGTTTCTTGGAGTAGGGACCACGTTTGATATCTTCCAGAATATTCACATACTATATCTTTAATACGGCGTATTGGCTTCTTCCATATACGACATATTGATCTTCTTTCCTTTGTGGTCTTTGGTGAGTGCAGGCACGGATACCCCGTATCTTCCTTGATAGATATGGCATATTGGTCTTCAGAATAGTAATCTTCAAAATATCTTCATTTAAGCTCCAAAATACACGCCTTTTGCTAATATTCACTAAGTACTCCATAATTACTGCAATTCTCAAATATAAACGATTAAGTAACAATTCTTTGCAATAACTATACAAAATGGGTTAATAACATGGGATAACTGATGCTATAAAATAGACATTATTTGATGTCATCAGATAACAACAAACATACATGAACATCATCTTCGTCACATAGTTTGGAAAATAACTCTTCATCCTCAACAACCCCAATTAAATCTAAACTAGTTATGCTTAAACCTACCCTATGAGGAAATATCCTAGAAGGAAAGTTAAGTTCATATTTGCTATACGAACTAAAACTAACCTCTCCAAAACACAAACCTGTGATTAGAGAAAACTCACGACGATCAAAATGCAGACCACGACCATGGACATAAAATATTAAAGGCATGTCATAATGAGAATCATTCACATAACACTGCTTTTGTAGCATATAATCTATCATATGTGGTTCATGATCAAAATATGCAAGATCCAACCATTTCTTGAAATAAGATGTCCTAAACAATTTCCTCCTTTTTGATTCAAATTTTCTTTTATATACAAAAAGTACTTCAACTTACTTCTTATTATGACTTTGGTTTCATATTCCTAAAAGAAATATACCAAAAAGGAAAAAGAAACAACATTCATTTCACCAAATTGATAAGTTTATACTTAAAACAAGTATCAACAAGAACAAAATTTACTAAAAAATAAGTACACATTAGCATTGTTTATATTTGTTAAGTATCATTGTTATTTACAGGCCTTTGGTTTATTAAATAAAGGGTCGTTAAATAAATCAGTGATCAGGTTCAAGTCCGCATACATAGTATTACAAGTCACAATGCTAATCGTCATAAAGGTTCCAAATACGTAGTTTGTGATATAAAATTTCTTATTTAGTTATAAAGGTTCAAGTCCACAAACTTTCTTATTCATGATAAAGGTTCCAAGTACATAGTTTGTGATATTCCTTACTTTAATCAAGTTTTTGTATCAAGCTAACATCACACCATATTTAGATTGATTTCCTCTTACTTTCTTGTTGTCTAGTTAGTTTTTTATATCAATTTTAATGTGAACACAGATGTATCATAACATAACCATACCATTCATTGACTAGGATCATAAAAGGTACATGGACTGACACAAGCTTAAACTTAAGACAAAGACTAGGATCATAAAAGGTACATCGATTGACACAAACATAAACTTAACACAAGGATGAAACTAAACACAACCAAAATGTTAACAATAATAATTTACTAACTAACAACGATCCGGAGGTTGTGGAGGAAAGAATAAGTAGAAAGCCATTTATTAGATTTAGAGAGAGAAAGGTAAGACGTGTGTGTTTTCTAGAAAAAAAGAGGAGAAAACACACACATATGAAATGTTACAAATGATTTCCTCACCCTCATATGGAAGTATAGGAGGGTATATATAGTTCTAGATATGCCTAACTATCATCTAATGACATTATTAGTCTTCGCGTATCCGACTATATGTAAACTAATGTAATTCCTATATAATTCTTCATATTTTTAAGGCTAACAATCTCCCTAATATTGTAACATACAACAGAATTAACTTTACAAAGTTCCCAACAAGTACAAGTACAATAAAAATAATGTCTTCCAAAGCTCTTCCAATGTTGAAGATGTCTTATGCATCCTCTGGTCTTGATACGTGTACTCCAGCTTGGGTCTTCAATGTCTTTACTTATTTAGGAACCATTGTAGTATGCATGAGTGGGATTAACTTCCCCTAATCCATGCAACATGTCTTTGAAAATCTCTTCTCCATAGACATTCCTTCTTTGACGAAGTTTATGAATTAGCTTCCCCCCAACCAGCATCCTTATCTTAAGCAGATTATGAAACTTTGATGTAGCTTAAACAACCTTCTATTTATCATTAAAGTGCACAACGAAATTTTATAGAAGTAAAATCACACCAAATACTACTGCTACTTGTCATTAGGTCTTGGTGGATATCCGTTCGGGGGGTACATGCAAGAAATCATCAACAATTCTTCTCATGTATGCATAATACTTCACACAAACGATGTCATGCTTAATGACTTGTACATTGTGCTTTGAAAACTTATACTTGACTTGGAGGGAGTTTATATTTCAAATGAGATGTTATATTACTTGTATATATGCTTTAGTAGCTTGTACATTCACTTTAGATATTAACCCTTCATGGAATTTAGGGTTTAGAGGTATACGATAACGGTTTAAAGCCCGTTTTGATATAACGTTGCGAATGGTACATTATAGGAATAATGTACTTTGTAAAAAGGATATGATGATATTGACTTGACATTTTATGATGTTTGCTTGACATATATGAAGACAGGATTGCCATAGGTAGGTTGCGTGAGCTTGTCTACTTTAGTTATGCAAGTTACCTTGCATAATGAGATATTGACAATGCAAGTAATGTAATAAAGCGAAAAATTTCCCCGTATAATTGTGATAATAGTAAAATAGGTTTTGCATTTGATGAAAATTCTTGGGTTGTTATAGGTATTTAGTCACATACAATTAAGTATACATTGGTCAAAAGTGTTAATAAGTGTGACCATATGCTGTTTAAAGTGAAAAAATGTGTATTTTGTGTGACTATTGTTCATCCAATGGCCACATGAATTTTATGTTTGTGTGGCCTTTTGTAATATTTAGTCACACAAAGAACTAAGCAAACATTGACGAAAAGTGTTAATAAGTGTGACCATATGCTGTTTAAAGTGAAGAAATGTGTATTTTGTGTGACTATTGTTCATCCAATGGCCACATGAATTTTATGTTTGTATGGCCTTTTGTAATATTTAGTCACACAAAGCATGTTTGTTTTGGGTATTTAGTCACATACAATTAAGCATAAAGTGGCCAAAAGTGTTAATAAGTGTGACCATATGCTGTTTAAAGTGAAGAAATGTGTATTTTGTGTGACTATTATTCATCCAATGGCCACATGAATTTTATGTTTGTGTGGCCTTTTATAATATTTAGTCACACAAAGAATTAAGCAAACAGTGACCAAAAATGTTAATAAGTGTGACCATATGCATCTTTTAGTCACATTTAAGAAATCAATATATATCAAAACAAATTCAAATACAATAAAACTGGAATGTATATAACTGAACCAAATATAAAATTGTAATGTCGTACATAATAAAATTCTCAATAATTTAAGGACTTCTGAAGACTCTTCTTCTTAGCTTGCCTTTGCATTGCATCACTAGAGACGTAAACGTTTTTGCGCTTCGTATTTAATTTAGGTGCAGTTTTGTTTTCAACATTCATTTGTATGGTACTTGGAGGTCTTACTTGTAGGAAACAAAAGCCGTGTGTATCAAACACTGAATTAAATATGAAGAATTATATATATGTAGGTTGATAAAACACAGGTATGTACCTTTGGATCAAAAACCACTTGATCCTTTGGCCATGCAAAAAAACCACCTACTGCATCCTTAACTGTTTTGAAACTGTTATTTCCTACATCTGGTATGCATGCTGCATCCACTAAAGATGTATCAATTGAGACTTTGTAGACAATCCTTTGGGAGTTCTTTGTTATGAAGCATTTGTTTTCCATCAGTCTTGTATACGGTACCCAAAGCAATAATAGTTGATTTCTTTAAGGGCCACAGTTTACACTTAATTGCCTAAAAAACTAATTTGTTGCATGTATGTATCAGAAATTAATTAAAAAATGAATATATGAACATGTTGAAATACATACTTGTGGTAGTACTAGTAGTGGAGACACATTTTCTTATAGTTAGGAATCTTGACGTGAAGAATCCTTTCGTATTAATCTAGTCATTTTCTTAGATCCGACAGATTTAACAATTTCCTATATATATATATATATAACACGGTAAATAAGACATGTATGTTGAATTCAAAAATCACAGGGGGATGTTTTATTACTTACCCTTGTTTCCATTTCCTTTTCCAAAGTTGCAAGTCCCTTAGACTTCTAAATGCTCGCGTCATTCTCACATCCAAAAACAGTTGTTCCGCCCATTCATCAGCGCTGCTATTTATAGGATTAATGTCCACTGGAGACACCTGCAATATAAATTAAGAAATGCATAGACTCATTAGTTTAGGATTAGTGCCTGCTATTTATAGTGTTGGGATTAAAAGTCTTCATGATGCTGTTTAGATTACTGCTGCTCATGTTTGAAGTTAATGTTGCTTGGTTGATTTAATGATGCTAGTGAACTTCAAAGAAAAATATGCCAAGTGTTTACTACTGCTAGTGAATATATTAGTACTGCTCATGTTTAAGACTGCTCAGAGAAGTTAATGCTGCTGAAGAAGTTAATACTGCTAGTGTATAAGTTAGTACTGCTTGTTAGTTAGTACTACTTAGTGTATAAGTTAGTGCTGTTAGTGTTAATTAGAAAATGAAATTGTTAACAACATAAAAAAATGTCTTACATTTGGTGGTGTCAATTGAGTTGACATTGACTGTGACTGCCCCCCATGTGCAACCAACTGATTCTTTCAGTTTAGTAACCATTCCCTCTATTTGTGACATCTTGTTGGACAAATTCTGGATTAATAGTTCTTTTTCTTGACGTTCGCGTCTCTCATTATCAAGTTGACTTTGAAGTAACAAAATTCTTTCATCAGATGCTTGTCTGCTTCGAGGAAGATCAAAATACCTCTTGTATGTAACTCCACTTCCCACTCCTCTTACATAACCTCCATTTTCCTTACCTAATACAACTGTCATGGCATCAGTGCCATGATCAACCTTCAAGGTTCCTTCTTTGATCTTGTCCTCAGTTTCTTTCTGCACACACAATATGGGAAATAGGTTATTATACGAAAATGAACATAATAATAAAATTTGCAGTCAAACTTACAAGTTTATCTCCCACTGATCTAATCTCATCATCTGGATATTCTCCGTCTTTGTTTACCCTTCCTTTCAACCACAGTGTACCACGCGCGGGTTCTTCATCTGGTTCAATTTCTTTTTTTCGATCTTATAAACATCAAATACATACACATGTAAGTTAAACCAATATAAACGAAAGTCTGATGCTATTAAATGCAAATGTGCAAATGTGTAATCTTACCATTTTCTCTTTCACAAGTGCGTATCCACTTCGTCCCATTGTATGCTCATAAACAGACTTGGAACGCGCCATTTTAGCTGCAGCTGATTTCACCTTGGAACGCGCCATTTTAGCCATTTTAGATGTAGTAATGCTGCTAGTATAGAACTAATATATATGGAAACACAAAATTATAAAAGATATATGGACTTCAATAAAAATGACTAATTAAAATCTTGTATTCCTCAGTGGCCGTGTACTTTGCAAAATTCACCCATTCTTCGGCTTGTAAAATTACACTATACTTCGTCGGAACTTCATTTAGTTTTGAAAGTGTATTTTGGTTCTGAAATTCCTTAGAAGTTGACCAAGACGATTCATTACCAGCTTTCTGACTGTCAAGTCAACAGCAAAATATCGCTGCAAATATTAACACAATGTTGTTAATTAGTTGCACATAATGTAAATGCAGAGATAAACTTATGTAGTACTGAGTTCAAAAATAGTATATGTGTACCGTGATTTCATCCCATAGCTTATCTTTTGCTTTTGAACCCACCTTCTTCCAGGATAGAATCTTCAAACCTATATGCTCACGAACCATGTCTCCTTAAAAACTCAAAAACAATGCTTTGTGTTTTCCTGCCCTGCGAAACTTATATAACCTGGTTATGCCCCTTTTAACTACATTCCCATTTGAATGGTTGTTTTCATCATCCTCCTACACCTCATCAAAATAATACTCTGATTGATATCCTAAGTTGTCATTTTCATTATCATTATCATAATTAACCAAAGGATCATGATCATCAATGGCTTGAGTTTCAATGATTCTTCAGCAGGAATGTGGAAAAGTAAATAAGTAAACTTGGTAATTAATGGTGTGAAAAGAGTTTTTATTGTTCTGTTTAGGTTGAAGCCTGATTTTTTAGAGATAAAATAGGGTTTATTATGAAATAAGGAAACCAAAACCGTCCAGAATTAACTTCCTAGGTGATTTTTAAAATTTTGGCTGCAATTTTTTGGCTCCTAAAATGATAATCAAAAATTTTAAAATTTTTGAAAATTTAAACATTTTTGAAATATTGACAACTAGACATTAATCATTTAAATTTGGCTCAAAAGTTAATAAAAACAAGTTACTTACCTACCAAAAACCAGAAATGGCATTCCCAACTGCAATTCGAATTAAACACATAGGGGCTTCACATACTAGTGCAAAGGCTACATGGCCAAATATGAGACACGACCATAATCCACAACAATCTATCACCTATACCTTGGGTAACAAGTTTCTACGGTACACCCAAACCCATTCCATCAATCAATTCACTATAGCTAAACAAAAACCATACCCAATAGCACATCCAACAGCCACTACAGAAAGACACAAAGGGGCTTCATATTCAAAGGACAACTGCAATTCGGAATCAACAAAAACCAGAAACGGCACTCAACAATGCAACCTCAAACAATAACTAAGGCTCATCAATGTCATAGCATACAACAATATTCAAACGTACAAAAAACGCATATACTCATGACTAACGTATTACTAACAGCTTCATAACCAGACATAATCCCATTAACAACAAAAATAATGTACAATAAAACCATAAACATAACATTCCATTCCATTCAAAGATCTTCCAAAACATACATATATTATCCATAACTAACATCATCATCATAGACCCATAATTAACCTAATCATAAACAAACCAGACAAAAGAAACCCTAACCTGCCCTAATTAACCATCATTGCCTTCAGCCTCCAACATCTCTAAATCAATCTCTTTACCATGAATCTTTTCCTCAGCAACAACAATCAACCTATTGAAATTAGCCACCTTATCCTGCTCATCACGCCTGTCATCTCGGAGTTCCATCACAAGGTCAAACACTTCCTCATAATCACCAGAAGCTTCCAACTCCACAATTAATGCGTTCAACAGACTGATAAGATTCGTTGAGGTCCTAATTTCATCACGCATACGAGCAATGAACCAATGATGATCGGTAATTTGTTGCTCAATGAAGATCTTCAGATACTTTGATGGCGATCTCTCTCCATTGATATCAATCAGGTCATCAATGACCCTTCTGGCAACAAGGTTGTTTCTACCACCACGAGCAGCCATTGCTAAACAAAATAGTATTGGGAGAAATTAAAGTGGTTTGGGAAAAGATTGAGATGGGGATGTATTTATAGCACAATGAAGTAGTGGAGAACAGAGTTCCACCATCATTGCACATACAGTATCGACGGCGTCTCGAGAAGTGACGGTCAAGTGGTAGAAAGCTCAATATTAATTTTTTATTCCCTACTATACCCAAACTAAACTCGCGCACTCCAAAACCACAACAAACTAAACCCCTTAACTCATACTTTTTCACAAAAATAAACCCTCCCCTAAACACAATATCTTCTAATACAAAATTAAAAAAAATAAATTTAAATTAAAAATTTTGAAAATTTTAGAAAATTTAGAAATTAAAAATGTTATAAAAAGCTACAAAATTTAAATTA
>BQNB010097148.1:3131-25455 GCA_026074375.1 Tanacetum coccineum | reverse complement strand
ATTTCATCATTTTAAACCCGTTTTAACCCAAACCAATTGCTAATCTTTGTTAATAATCCCTAATACAGACCTTGAGCACCTATTTTCGCCATTTATAATCACTACACACGAAATGTAACCAAGAAAAACTTGTGAAAACCATGCCGAGTCCAAAACAGACCCGCACCCCATTTTTGGCTTCTTTAAACCATTTTAACCCTAACCATGTGCATGGAACTTGCATAAAATCCTTCTAAACACCTTGTATCAGCTTACCCAGCTTCTTAGACCTTTCCATGGCCAAGAAAGAGGCCACATGACCTCTCTTTTATCCAATAGCAGCCGTGGCAGCCCCATGTGATTCCAACACTTCAATCTAAGTTTCTAGGCCTCCACATCTGAGTTTATAGTTGGTACACATCTTCTCCTAGTCCCTACATGTGTCAAGAGCAGATGTTAAGCCTTGCTTACTCTCCATGATCCCAAATGACTATAAATAGAGCCCTTGGTAGCTCTTTAGAACTCGCACCACCCATCTCCTCTCTCAAACCCATAAGGCAGCAATCCTTTGCTCCCATATGATCCTAGGATCATTAAATAAGGTCGAGAAGCTAAGCCCTAAAGAAATTGAAGCCACAGAGTGAAGATACAAGGCGTACAAGTGGAAATACTACCCGAAACGACCCATTTCCACTATTTTTGCTCCTTGAAGCTCAAACCCAGGTTTTGAATGTTCTACTTCTGCTACTACACCCTTATAATGTTCATATGATCCTAAATATACTATTGTTAAAGTTTCATAACTCAATTAACACTCATTTTTCATTTTGATCCAAAACCGTACACCCGAAACCCTAATTTTGCGTTTTTCTTAAAACTAAATGTTATAATGATTAAATATTGTTATAATATATCCTAGCATGATTAAATAATGTTAAAATAACTACTTTATTTATTAATGAAGGAATTTGAACTTTAAACCCGCGCGTTTACGTTTTGAAACCTTAATTTAACCCATTTTACTTCCTAGCTTAACGAATCATTATTTTAAACTTGTGTTGCGTTAAAACTTCATATTTTAGTTTATTATAACTTATAAATGTCTATTGAAATGTTAAACTAAGCTTGCATGGCAATTTGGACATGTTTTGTAATTATAATCCATGCAAGGGGTATATATCGTAACTTTCTGAAACTTATAACTAAAGGGGCTGAATATGTCATTTTATCAAAGTTATAACTATAGGGGTCTATTATGTCACTTTTCAAAGTCCAAGGTTTACTTGGTATATCTTTCAAAGTTGAAGGACCAAAGTCGTAAAAATGCAAACTCCAAGGGCCTATTTGCAATTTTTCAAACCCCAGGGTCTAAAATGTAACATTTTGAAAAAGTATAAAATCATGTTTAAAACCTTACAAGACATAACTTTAATTAACGCTTCTCGTGCTTAACATTTCCAGATATTGAATAAAACACTTAAAACCAATCATCCGGAAGCTATATCGTATCACAATACTAGGGAGCTTCATATTAAGGAGTTTCATCTTGGTATTACGTTCTGACTGAGTTGTTGGGTTTACGATTTAAAGTGCCCTAGTGGTTCGCAAAAACTAATCCTTTAAATATATATATATATAAATATAAATAAACTCAAGGATCAAGATTCGCAAGACCAAGAAAACCGGAAGCAGTATAGAGTGTTCCCGGGTCGTTATGTCCCGACGAGGCTAGAGATGGAAAATCGCAAGACGATTGATGATTGGTGTTTGAATATGACAAGGAATGATTTGATGCTAAAACTAATAAGCAAATGCACATAAAAATAAGCAAAGAAAATAAGCTGGAACAAAAATAAAAGCTAGAAATGGTTACATGTTTTAATAAACCCGCGAGGAGGAATACATGTTTGTTACAAACTCTTTTACATACTCTTTATCTTATAACAGTGTGATTACTTTTTTCAAGACTTATACATGCTTAAACTAGGAATACCAGTATTTTTACAAGTTATATGTTATCTTGATACACTATTACAGCTACTGTCTAAGTTACATTATGCCAAAAGTCCCTCATTATCATGGACCATTAATCACTTACGGTGAACCAAATAGTGTGGATAGATCTATCC
Organism: Tanacetum coccineum; assembly: GCA_026074375.1. Classification (NCBI taxonomy): domain Eukaryota; kingdom Viridiplantae; phylum Streptophyta; class Magnoliopsida; order Asterales; family Asteraceae; genus Tanacetum; species Tanacetum coccineum. The sequence continues at coordinate 23,347 of BQNB010097148.1, read as the reverse complement.
GGGATTGACGAATCCTGTTGTGTTAGCCGGATAGGTTATCCAACACACATATTATTTGAATTTCATAGGTAAAGGCAAATTACCTACACGCGAGGGCCATTATATATAAATATATATAGTATTAAAATATCTATATAAATATAATATATAGATCGTAGAATATATATTATATATATATAGTATATATATATATATATATATATATATTATGATAGTATATATAGTAATTATATCATCATCATTTGGGTATATATATACACTAGTCAGTTTGTGCCATGAGCTAAGACAGACTATACTAAACCATACAAGACCAAACAACCAAATAAGGCAATAACGGAGATATACATTGTTTACTAATAAAATTGTATCGTTGCGAATATTACTACTAATAACGGGTGTAAAATAACAATATCATTTACATAAATAATATGTGTTTAAAACAATTATTACACTATGACTTGTAATCAAACTGTTAATATTAAACCTATGAATTTCACTCAACCTTTGTGTTGACTTTTTAGCATGTTTATCTCAGGTTATTGAGCAAAATACGGCACGGAGTGGCATGGACTCGAAGATGGCTAAAACTTGTTATCATTCACATTGTAACTAGATTTTGGGACCTACTTTTGTAAAACTATGATTTGAAATAAATGATAACATATCTTTTGAATAAACATTTCTTTTGAAGTCATTTTCTATGATTATGATTGTTGTATCCATGAAGTAATACCCCATATTAGCTTCCGCTGCTATATTGTAAAAATGGGGGTGTTACAAATAATTTGAAGGCCCATTTAAAGAAAGTCATTCGAAGAAAACATTTAAAAATGATGTATTGCTTTAAAAAATATTTGGACCTATTTTGAAACTTTTATTTTTAATGGTTATATTTAAAAACGTCTCTTTTCGAGTCGTTTTCTATGCTTGAGTTATTGTATTAAGACGTAGCACCCCAAATGACTCTTCCGCTGATATATATAAAAATTGGGGTGTTACATCAGGAGAACTCTTTAAACTTTAAGAGAATGGTGGATCAGCAGTCCATAATGGTAGCAAAATGTAATCTTAGCTAGTGTACTGTCTCCATCCCTAGCTTTACTGCATCATCACATGCTTTTTGTACCATGCCTTACCATAACTGATTTCCTATAACAACTGGCTTATAATTCATTGACTTTGTTAGTGCATCAATATCAAAAAGCCAATTTGGTCCACTTCCTACAATATTAGGTGTATTCTCACTAAACTGGACATGCAGGTTCTCTTCAACTATCCTTGTTCTACTTTTGAATACTCTAAATGATTTACTATTGATTGAGTACCCACAAAGCATCTTCATCAGCCTACCAACATCAAACTTTCCTAGAGTGATCTATGGTGTTAAGAATTGAAAATAAGACACCTAAATGGTTTATGAAAAAGGCCTAAAGCTGGTTTTCTACCAAGAAAAAGTTCATAGGGGTCTTGTTATGAGGCTTAGTTCCTAATACTCTATTTTGCATATAGCAAGCAGTATTAACCGCTTCAGCCCAAAAGGTAGTAGATAGCTAAATCAGATAGCATTGTCCCAAAAAGCCTCAAATATTCGTGCTATTTTTCCTCTCAGCTACTCCATTTTATTGAGGAGTTCTAGCTATACTAAATTCTCTCTTAATACCTTTTCTCTCACAAAACTGATTCATCTCCTTATTCTTGAAATCATTCCATTGTCACACATTCCTAATTACCTTAACCCTTTGATCTATTAGATTTTCTACTATAGTTATAAAGGACTTTAGAATGCTACTAGTCTCATCCTTAGTAGCTAGAAAGAAAACCTAACTGAACCTACTGTAATCATCTATGACAAATAGGCAATACATCTTTTTTCCTTAAGCTTTAACAAATGTTGGTACCAAACAAATCCAAGTTGGGGGCCACACATATGTAAAGGTTGGCTGATTAAACTTACTATTTTGGACTTACAAGAAGCTCTATGTTGCTTTCCCTTTTGACAAGCAACACAGGTTTGATTATTTTCAAAAGTTTTGAAGGTAAACCTCTTACAAGATTTCCCTTGACCAGTTTATTCATAGTTTTGAAATTTTATGTGTCCAGCCTTCTATGCCAAAGGTTTAGATCATCAGATGTGGCCTTTTCAAGAGATAAGTATAGACCTCCTAGGACAAATATCTTAAATCAACACTAAATACATATTGTACTTTCTTAGAACTTTAAGTGAAACTTGACTGTTCATAGTTAACTAAAGTTTGGAGTGATAAAAAATACATTCAGTGTCATTAAAGAGAACACTATTCTTTTTGTCACACATTTGTAAGACACTAAAGAGGTTAAACTTTAACTCTCTTACAAAATACACATTCTCAAAATCTAAAGTACCAGTTTTGATTGTACCTCTGCCTGTGATTTCCCTCCTTTGGGGTTACCTCCAAAGGCAACATATCCTCCATTAATTTCTTCAAAGTTCCCCCCCCCCCCCCCCCCCCCCCCCCATAAGATAAGACATGTTCTCTGTCATGTGCCTTGAGCATCCACTGTCAATCACTCAGTTATCTATAAATCTTGTTGTGGTTTGCCTACACATAAGGTAAGAAAATCATCTCTTTGAGGACCCCAAGCCATCACTGACTTGGATCACCTTGTGCATTAATATAAACAAATTCTTAAGGTGATGATGCACTGTTGTATTTATGAAACAGTATATTACTTTAGTTTTTGGTTTCCAAACCCAACAAGCTGAGGCCTTAACAACATTAACCTGATTTCCTTTAACAACATTAAGTACTGCTTTTGGCCTAGCAGCATTAACTATTGCTTTTGGCCTAACTGTATTAACATTCATACCACTAACAGTATTAACACTCTTATTAAAATTACTGTTTTTAGTTGCTGTTTTGTTGTTAATGGGTCTTCTAATAGTTGAATGTGCTTTATTAAAAACATTTGTCATTGGTCTTGCACTATTCACTGTTGTTTTGGGTTGAGGTATTAACTGGTCTAGCAGTAGTAAGTGATACTAGACCAGACCTCATTAATAATGCTTTTGGAACCATGTTCCTTTTAGGACTAGGGTGAGTCATTCTAGAAAAATTTTGGTGATTCACCCTTTGAGTATAGTTCCACACTGGTTTTACCATCTTTTTATTAGTAAACTGTCTTTGATGGTTATTACAATCATACCGCAGATGATCAAAACTTCCACATACATAGCAAGCTTTGTTAATCATCTCAAAATTACTTCCTAATCTTTGAGACATCATGTAATTCCAGTTTCTTTGGTTTCCTCTAGGACTATGTGTGTTCAGCCTATTTTGATTATCTTGTTTAACAGTTGTTTTACTAGGAGTTTTTACTTTCTCTTTAGATTTAACAAACTTTATCTTAGAAAAACTAGGGTTAACTGTTTTCTTTTCAACTTTAGCCTGCGGCACATCTTCTTCGTTACTGTCAGATACCTAATCCTCAATAATTGGAGCACTATTATTCTTCCTAACAACCTTAGGCTTGTCTGCACTAGCCTTCACTTCACTAGTCTCAACTACAGGCTTCTTAACTGTAGGCTCACTAACTATAGGCTCATTTACAAACTCTTTTAGACCATAGAATGACAAATCAGGTTTTGGAGGCATAAAGTTTTCTGTATAGGGATGTGGAATAGCATTATACCCTAAACCTGTTTTGCACTTATCAACTATCTGACAGTTTAGTAGTTTGCTTAAGTTTTTAGATGAATTCTCAAAATTTTCTACTGTTAGCTGAATTTTATCTTTTTGTTTTTGAGCCAGTTCCAACTTTCTCCTAAGCTCTGTAATGGCTACTTCTTTTAAATAAATCTCACATTTTAAGAGCTTGATATCTTCTTCATAAGCAGACTCATTTTTCTTATAAAATAGAAGTCTTGCTTCTACAGACTCTAAACCTGTTTTATAAGTAATAGCATTTATCTTAGATGTCCTTAAGTCTTTTAATAGTTGTTCATTTTATTCTTTAAGAATTTTAACATTTTCCAAACAAGATACAGTTTGAATCAGTAGATACCTCAAAGTTAGAAATTATAGAAGAGTAAGACATGAGTGTTGTGAGGTTTCTCGATTCACGATCTCGGGAGGTCGGGGAAGCTCAAAATAAGAATAAGCCATTATAGAGGAGAGAGCTTTATTTAATTTTGAAGTTTTAGGCACAACCCTTCTTGTGTTCTCCCTATTCCTATTTTCTTGGTTCTTTGGAGCCCTGCACTCCCTTGTAAAGTGTCCCCTTTTTTAGCACTTGTAACACTCCACCTTGGACTTATCAAACCTAATGGTCTCAGTACCATTCACATAAAACTTCCTTCCAGTGTTCTTTATGAATCTCCTTGCCTTCATTGTTAGCATAGCTATCTGCCACCTTAAATCCATCTCTTCTAAATCATTAGGATGAATTTGTTGTAAGTCCTCATTGTCAAGCTGTAGACTGTTTGGTTGACTTGTAAAGAAAGCACAGAAAACAGCATCACTCAAGTTATCAATTGTTGTTAAGTTAACAACAGTAGCTTGAGTGCTAGCAGTTGTAGCACCATGAGTAGTATTAACTGCTCCATTTGTACTGCTGGTGTTGATTGAGGACACAAAGGCTACGTTTTATGTGTTTGTATTTGAGCTTGATGTCCCTTGACCTCTGGTTCATAGATTTTTAGGTTATTGTAAAGATCATCCAAGCTTAATGTATCTATCTTTGGCTTGTTCCTCCACACAATGGTATGTGTGTTCCATTCTGGTGACAGACTTCTTAAGAACTTCTGATTCACATCTTCTTATGAGATACTTTCACCATGAATCTCCAACTGACTGATAAGATTTTGAAGCCTATCAAAGGTTTGATCTAGCACCTCTGAGCTAGATGCAGTAAAATTTTCATACTGCTGCTTTAGAAGATTCCTCTGAGTCTTTTTAGTAGCAACATTCCCTCCAAACCTCTTCTCAAAAGCCTGCAACAATGACTTGGCATCTTTGATGGAGTTAAACTTCAATTGATGTTCATTAGGGATGCACATTAATAAAGTGCTTCTTGCCTTCAACTCTAACCTCCTTTGTGTCTTTTCTTCAGTAGTTGTAGGAGCAATTGTAGTCTCAACACCTTCAACAACTTTTGTTATTGGAGGTGCATTACCATTCTCTATGACTTCCCATAGAGAACAATCAATCATCTGGATGTACTGTTCCATCCTCATCTTCCAAAGCTCATACTCACCTGGTTTGAGCATAGGCACTTTTGATGCAACCACCATATGTGCTGAGTCTTGATCCATCTCTTTGTAACAAACAGACCTTGTGTGTAAAAGCAGTTTCTTCTTAGCAAAGTTTCTCAAAGCAACAAGCTCTGATACCACTTGTTGATCCCAATTTAATAGATCGAATTCCTTAGCTTGTATAAGGTTTAGTTATGCAAGATAAATCCTACACAACTATGGTAGAAACTTTGTAAAATATATCAAAGATTATGCGGAATCTAATCTTTGATCAATAAGAAGAATATGCAATAGAACAGTAATTCTAATGAACACACAGATTAACAAACAAAGCTTCAATATATTAATACGAATACTTTAACTAGTATTAGGGTTACAAAACCTTGAAGCTATAACGATATCAAAACAAAAGATTTCTATATATCAAACTCTATGCCCTAGGACCTCCTTTTATACACCAAGGAGTCCTAGTCGATTTACAATATATTCCTAAAACTTAGAATATTCTCTATGATCTATTCTATAAATAATTAATACTTATCACGTAAGTAATCGTGATCTCCGATCAATCTTTATCCTTTCTTCTGTCTTTATCCATTCTCTTCTGATAGTAGAAACTCTTTTAGCAGTCTTAATCTTTGAGCAGTTGTAACTTTGTACCAGCAGCATTAACTCTGAATACCAGCAGTAGTAACTTATACACCAGCAGCATTAACTGGTACAAGCAGAAGTAACTACTTAGAATATTTTCTTCAATCTTCACCAGCAGTACTAACTTTACACTAGCAGTACTAACTTTATACTAGCAGTACTAATATATACTAGCAGTAGTAACTGTGAACTACCAGTACTAACTTTATACTAGCAGCACTAACTACTCAGCATATTTTTCATTAAAGTTAATGAACAACACTAACTTTTTCTTAGCAGCAGTAACACAAATCTTAGCAGTAGTAATTTCAAAATCATCAAGAAGTCTTTTAATCCCAACAATTTGTCCACCATTTCAACATTCTAACCAAATGCAACAAATGCAAGGAATGTTTAATGCTAAAACTTAGACCCGTGAGATATTGGGGACTAAATGTTTGAGTTGATATGTAATTTAAATAGATATGCTTGGGAATTGATTTGGAGCCCAACGAATGGATTAAAGATAGTAGATGCACGAAGCATATGATGGGCACTCAGAATCTCTTCTCATCATACAAAGCATACAACGGAGGTAACGTCATTTTGGTAGTAAATTACGAGGGAACATTATTGGCAAATGTACGATTTCTCACAACTCTCTTACTATTGAAAATGTTGAACATGTAGATAACTTAGGTTTTAATTTGCTTAGTGTCGGTCAAATATGTAATAATAAATGTAAGGTAATATTTTCCAAGCACGATAGTGAGATTACTAAGGATGGAAAAACATTAGGTAAAGGTATAAGAAAAAGAGGCTTATATGTAATGAAAATAGAAAATAAGCTGAAGGACAAATTTTGCTTAGCAACCAGAAATGAAAATTCTACTTTATGGCATAGGAGATTAGGACACACAAATATGCGTTTAATACAATCTTTAGCATATAAGAAACTAGTTAGAAACTTACAAAAGCTTAAATTTGATCAACACTTTTGTGATGCGTGCATAATTAGAAAACAAGCTCGCGCCAGTCACAAAGCTAAAAACATAGTCTCGACAACTAGATGCCTAGAACTTCTACACATGGATCTTTTTGGTTCATCCGCCGTACGGAGTTGTGGAGGAAATATTTACACCTTAGTAATAGTAGACGACTATTCTTGGTATACTTGGACAAAATTTTCTTAAAAGCAAAGTTGAGGCTTTCGAGCAATTTGAAATATTTAGTAAGAAAATACAAAATCAATTAGGATGTAAAATAGCTTCTATTAGGACGGGTCATGCTCGAGAATTTGATAATGAAGTGCAATTTAGAGAATTTTGTGACACCAATGGTATTACTCACAACTTCTCTGCTCCATAACTCCACAGTCAAATGGTGTAGTAGAAAGGAAAAAAATCATATTTTCAAGAAATGAGTAGAACCACATTAAACGAACAATCTATACCACTAAAGTTTTGATGCAATGTCGTAGACACTTCAACATACATACTTAACCGTATTTTGATTAGACCAATCTTAGGAAAAACACCATACAAAATATTGAGAGGTATGAAACCTACTCTATATTATTTCAAAGTATTCGGAAGCAAATGCTTCATATTAAACACAAAAGACTACCTCACCAAGTTTGATCCAAATTCATACGAAGGTGTTTTCCTATGTTATTTCCAAAATAGTAAAGCATACATGATACTAAATAAAAACACAAGAGTTAATTACACCGTTCGTCCATATGGTTTGGACCAAATCCCTTATTGAGTCCCTATCTTTTTTTTTCTTGCCTAATTGATCCTTGTAGTGAAACTATTGCACACCGTACACCCTTATAACCCAATTCAGTTAAGTCCGCCTGTTATCTTACCCATCCCCAAGGGTATTTCCATCTTTCCTTGTTTCACAAGGACAAACCAGGTAATTTTATAATTAGAATACTTCTTTTAACTAGAATACTTTTTAACCAGAATACTTTTTATACATAAAATTTTTATATTTTATACATAAAAGTTTTATAAACTAATTTTTTTCAACCGGACTTACAAAATTTTATAACCAGAATACTTTTTATAAAATAATTTTTTTATATTTTTAACAAAAGGATATAAAATGACAAATGTAGTAGTTTATACTAATACTTTATAGTAGTATTCACCGTCTTCCTCAAGTACTCCTCTCTTTCATCTTCTTTAAAACTCAACATTAAAACAACATATTTTTGTCCATGTTTTTGCTCGTCATTTGTGCAATTCTCCATCCTAGATCAATATTACTCTTTCTTTTCATAAAAAAATATTGTATTAAATCAAATAAAGTAATTCTAATTAAAATTTAAAGTGTAACAAATAAAAGTAAAATTTGCCTTGAAAACTGAAAAAGTAAATGTACAATTTGTGGACTTAAATTGCTTGTTTATCTTCTCTCTTTCTACTAATGTTGTCTTCAACATTATGAACTTCAAATCCATTCAGCCATGACAACTAGCAACATTTTTACCAATTTACTACATCTTTACCAGCTTCACGTCTTTGACTTACACAAGGTGGTTCCCAACACAAAATTAAGGTTGGTCCCAAAAAAAACTATTATATCAGCTCTAAAGGTCGTCCGTTTTTAAGGTTGCTCCCGGGAACCACCTTGGTACAACATGGGTCCGCCTCTGTTGTTCTTGCTCGTCATTTGTGCAACTCTCCATCTATGTTTAACACTATCAATGAACCAACATTTTTGTTACAAAAATCTTACACTTCGTCAGCTTAACTCGTATGACCTAGCCAACACTTAGATATACCCCTTCCCACCACTACCACCACTATCGCCTTAACCACTCACACCAGCCACCAATTGCCGCTTCATTAAACACCCACCACGAGCCGCCTACCCTGTTTATTTGGACAGATCTGAAACACATGTGACAGATCTGAAACACCCACCACGAGCCGCTCCATTAAACACCACCACCACCACTGCTTCCATAACCCACACAACTGATGTAAAAAAGGAATAAGTCATTCCTAACAACCCCTTTTAACATTTGATTACAATCACCCAATTCATTAGGGTCGTAGATGATTTATCTACATTTTAGTAATCTCTTTGTGTTTTGCTCATATGAAATATGAGATATATGATGAATTAGAGATCAAATCATTCCTCGTCTTTTTTTAATCCAAGATCTCATTTTTTAACCCATTATTTGAATTTACTCCACCTACTTTGTGTGAAAGTTTTGTAGATAGAAAGTTATTTTAAATCAGTGTGTTAGTGTATGTGTGTGTGTGTTAAATTGGTTGACTTATAAAAGAGGGTAGTTAAAAATAAAGTTAAAATAAGTGATAAACTTGAAAAGACTAAAATACCCTCATGTGCCAAGCACATGGGCTGAAATAATGACTTGAAATAACTCGATTTGGTTATAGGGATGGACGGTGTGCAATAGTTTGGTTATAAGGATCAATTAGGCAAGAAAAAAAAGATAGGGACTTAATCAGGGATTTAGCTCAAACCACAGAAACTACAGGGACGAATAGTGTAATTAACTCAAAACACATAGAAATCAAAGAATCCTTAAATGTGATATTCGATGAAAGCCCTCCCCCACCTAAAACATCACCCTTGGTGGATGATGATTTAGTTGAAGAAAAAGCCATCAAAATTTCCAAAAAGAAAATCTTAGGAAACAATATTGAGGATGACACTCTGGAAAATAACAAAATTGTCAACATTAAAGAATCTAAGAACCACCCGTTATATAACGTTATAGGAAACCTAAATCAAAGAGCACTTAGATCACAAGCCCAAGACAAAAGTAATTTCTTTTGTTTTATATCAACCATTAACCTAAAAATGTAAGTGAAGCTTTAAAAGACGAAAGTTGGATAATTGCAATGCAAGAAAAATTAAATCAATTCATTGTAAATGATGTTTGGGAGTTATTACCACCACCTAAGTATTTAACAATTATATGAGCCAGATGGGTATTTAGGAATAAGCTCGATGAAAACGGAATCGTATCTAGAAATAAGGCTAGATTACTAGCACAAGGCTACAATCAGCAAGAAGGTATTGATTATGATGAGACATACGCTCTGGTGGCTAGATTAGAGTCAATTAGGATTTTATTAGCTTATGCTCGCGCGTTAGATTTTAACTTAGTCCAAATGGACGTAAAATTTGCATTCCTAAATGGTTTTAACAATGAAGAGGTATACGTGGCACAACCTCTAGGATTCATTGATTTCGAAAAACCTAATCATGTTTACAAACTTAAGAAAGCATTATATAGTCTTAAGCAAGCTCTTAAAGCTAGGTATGATTTGTTAGAATCATTTCTTATTGGACATGAATATAACATGGGAATGGTAGATAACAAACTTTTTACAATGAAGAAAGGTTCAAATCTCATCATTGTTCAAATATATGTTGACGACATTATATTCGGTTCAACTTGTCAAGAGTTATGAGATGACTTCGCCAAAATCATGCACGATGAGCTTGAAATGAGCATGATGGGTGAACTTAACTTTTTCCTTGGATTACAAATAAAGCAATTAGAAGTTAGTATTTTCTTTAATCAATCTAAATATATTAAAGAAATACTTAAGATATTTGGACTAGAAGATTCTAAACTAATGAAAACACCCATGTCTTCGGATACTAAACTTACGGAGGATGAAGAAGGTGAGTCCATGGATAATACTAAGTATAAAGGCATGATAGGTAGTTTATTATATTTAATGGCAAGTAGCCCGATATCATGTTTAGTGCTTGCCTTTGTGCTCGCTTCCAAGATAATCCCAAAACCTCTCATCTTGAAGCAGTTAAACGTATCTTCTGATATAATAAAGGCACTACGCACTTAGGATTATGGTATCCTAAGGGGACCGGTATATAAACCATAGTATATGCCGACTCTGATCATGCGGGAGATTATGTGGATCAAAAAATCACTAGTGATATTTGTAAGTTTATGGGATGTTGCTGAACATCTTGGTTCTCGAAGAAGCAAACCGCTTTTGCTATCTACACGACCAAAGCCGAATACGTAAGCGCCGGAAAGGCAAGTTAACAAGCACTATGGATGAAACAAACTCTTATCGACTACGACATCAATCTCGACGACATTCCGATTATGTGCTACAACAAAGTAGAGACCGACTTAAGCAAAACCCCGTGCAACACTCGTGTACAAAACACATCGAAATACGTCACTCCTTCGCGACAACGTTTAAGAAGGAAATATCAAAAATCAACTGTCTGAAGATAACATCGCCGATTCTTACTAAACCTCTCAAACGTAAATCCTTTAACTATCTTCGTCTAGGTCTAGGAATGATGGAACACATATTGTAAACCTTTATTTTTGCCTATAATAGTCTCGTTACTATTAAACCTACTCATATTTTACACAACAACTTAATTATTTCATCTGAAATATTTAAGAAATTTTAATATGTGATATGCACATTAAAACGTCACTCCTCAAAATTTGTCAAAAACTGAGCCAAAAATGCCGACTACAGGCGACAATCCCCTTAATTAAAAGGAACGGTCCCCTTTTATATGTGGGACCTTCGTAATTAAAGGACCGTCCACCTGGGAAAATCGGTATTCACCTTTTTCATTATTTTAGTTTTTTAAAATAAAACAAATACCCCTCTTCCTTGCGATTGGCAACGAACAAAACATACCAAACACCAAATCCACCATTAAAACACGAAATCAAGGTTAAAATTTTATGGAGTTGCGCTTATAAACAATAACCAAACATCAATTGTAAGTAATTTCTTCGTATTCTCTTTCAATCTTGAGTATGGGGTTCTATTGAGCATCAAAAATTAAATTGGGGATCTTTAATTTTTGTTATGTTTTTGTGAAATTAGGAATAGGATTATACAATGTATAACTAATATGCTTCCCGTAGATGTAGATTTTGCCTAATCAAGTATGCTTGGTGATTTTCAAAATATATATAAAATCCCAATTCGTTTTTGAAAAATTTCTCACAACTAGGAACATCACAAAAATGTTTTCTTGCATTGTTAATATCCTCTAAAAATTATTTTTTATGCATACATAATGAACTCTTGATTGAGTTAAGATAACCGCACCTCCGCGTCAGTTGCATATAGACACACACTAGGCATATATTCTGACACTTGGATCTCGTCGCAATAAAATATATATTAAGACTTTCATCTTTCTCTCATATATATAGGTCAATACATGTCTCGAACTCTTAAAGTTGAACTACAACTAACCAGAACTTATATTCCTAAAATATCAAATGAAAACTATATTCTCGAGCATTTAACAACTGTAATCCAAAATCTAGAGTCTAAAAGTGTTCATGAGGGACGAGCAGTCCATTCATAATATATTAAACAAGATCACATCAAAACAATGTGTGAAACCGTAAATCTTCAATGGAATTCTATTCCCAAGTCGATCTCATAATAAATGAGGATAACACTTTCTCTCTTATATTTTAGGTATTGAATGAACAATTCACTCTCACTCTTGAATATTTCACCAACATCATTGGTATCCCTTGTAAAGGGCAATGTTCCTACACAAAAGAAAGTTTCCTTGAATCTCTCATGATTAATCAAGAAAAAGAAGGTCATTATCACACCAACATTCCAACACCAAGTGAAATCAAATATTTCATCACAACTAACCTTAACAAAGTCAAGCATCTCATACCCAACAAGGTTAACAAACTTGAACTTCTCCAAGACTTGAGATCATGGGAAGAAATTATTCGACAAAATGTTCTAAGTCTAGGACAAAACCACGATCATCTTTCAGCCTATTCGTGTCATATGATATATTGCATTATTGCTAAACAACCACACAACCTCGCTTATTTTATCTCTAAGTGAATCTTAAATGTCAAAAATTAATCCAACGAATAAATGCCATATGGCATGTTGTTGACTCGCCTTTTTCGTTTTATGACATTCGTCCATCCACATCTTCAACACCCTAAATATCAACTCTTCTCCCATGTCATGGCACTTATGGGACACTACGATGATCATTTCGATAGTGATTCAGAACCACCAAGTGAAAATGAGAGTGATGAATAAATGCACGGGGAGCGCCAAACTCAATTGGGAAGGCATTCCAAAAGGTTTTTAAGAAGAAATAAAAATGATGGGAATTTTTTTAGTATGCACTTAATACTATTTATTTCTCTCTATTAGACTTGCTCGTGCCATCAAGAACTTCAAAGTAGAAATATTATAGGCTTGGTGATAAGTAGTATTTAGTACAAGTATATATTACATGATTTTTATTATTTCTTATTTACATGCTTGTTAGTATATATGAATGCATGCCTATGTCTCATTACATGGTCATATTTTCTAAGCAAGTCACGTGCATATTAGGTGATTCGTTATAAATTTGAATGCATTATCTCTAGTATTTGTCCATCAGCTAGGATGTTGATTCTTATATGATCTAAGAAAATAGGATTTGTAGAAAAACAGCCTTCCTAAACTTTACACTGCACCTTATGGATCATTGGATAAAACTAAATATGGGAAAAATCGCCCTTTACAAAGGACGGTCCTATTAAAGATAAGACGATCCCCTTATATATATGGGACCGTCGCCTATATAAAGGGACCGTCTGCTGGGAACAAGCAAACTTCATTGTTTGCTTATTAAACGTTTGACAACCTTTCCCCACTTTCAGTTGGATCTTAGACTCTTGTTAAAATTAATTATTTATTTATATAAATGTGGGTATTTTATTTTTTAAGAGATTAATTATCGAAAATACTTAAAAATAAACTCTGTAAGTTCTTTTAATGTATTAATGCAGCATATACCATAAACAAATGTTTGTTCTTTACTTGTGGAAGATAAACCGTGTCTATTTTCCTTGGGAAAAGAAAGACTAAATCCTATGCTTTTTACTTGTGATAATGTAATAATAGGATCGATGGAATTATTCTAAATTCTAATCAAACTTACGTATTAAGTTAATTGCACTTCTAATTTTTTTCAAGATGCCTTTAATACCCTTATTCGGTTTTAAAATCTTTGAATCATAATAAGACACTTGAATAACTAGAGAACTCTTTTATATAGCTACCAATTGACAAATATCTGGTTGTAATAAAGACACATTTATGAGTTTTTGATTAGAAGATGGAAATATCATCGCAAAAGTGGAAAAGACAACAAGTAGAGAACTCGTGTCTGCAGTTTTTTCCTTTAACCGTATATAGGTGCTACACACCCTTGTGGTAAATTAGGCCAATTAAGGAAGAATTGCATGCCAATTTTTCAAGTTAATGAATAGCTTAGATGGCTTGTCCATCATCTATAGAACTTGAACACACTTCCTTGGATATCTAAATACTTGCTTACTAGTCCATGTAACTCACATTAACTATAATGTGTAGATATTCAATAAATGGAAAGATGAATAAATTTCTATTTACTTTCACTAGTGAAGGAACACTCACAAGGTTGTCAGATCTAGTAGGAGCAATGCATTTTATAAATAAATAAGACATACTTGCAATGTTGTCAATTCAATGGCAGCTATGAGTTGTTTACCTTATAGGCATCCTACTTTATTTCTGGCTTGGCTTAAAATAATAAATTACTTTCTAAGTGTGAAACATCTTCATTAGTAAGAATCACCGTGTATTATCTTTGATAACTTGTTACCTTTGAGATGTCGCTTCACGTTATGTTATCAATAAGATAGTTATGCACAATTCCCTATTAATCAATGGAGTTCTATATACACTAGCTGTGTTAATATGTTTTGAGCTCAATGTAATTCATATTCTATTTGTGACACTGCCATAGTGTCGATACAAAAAAACTAACTAGTGTAGTGTTGTTTTATGCAAAGAGGTTTTACCCTATACAATTGGGAGAAATCTTAATTGTGTGCAAAGAACACCTCAGAATAATATGACTAATGGGTTTTCTTGACTGCAAAGTAAGAAACCTATTATTCTACTAGGACTCTTATACGTAAAATGTAGGTTTCCCTATTTAGAACAAATGTCAAGATATAATAGTAAGCTACAAGATTATGTTTTCTTCGAAAGTCTTAAACACGGAGTTTGTAATTAACTTGAAATTACTATTGAGGCCATGAGTCGGCGCTCATTTTTACTTTAGTTTAATAAATGTTATGTCTTCTTGTTAAGACATGTACTTTAAGTCATTTACTTGTGGAAAGACTTGTAATGTAAAGTAAGAAGTTAACTAATTATCTCTTCTTGTTAAGAAATGTACATGAATTCATTGATTTGATCAAAGATGTATAACAAATAGTAAGAATTGGATGTTGTTAATACAAATATTCGCGTAAAAACGATATTTATATTTAATGATCTTCATGTTCTGATAATAACAATGCCATACTACGTAAAAGTTTACGTAAACAAGTTATTTAGTCACAAGTTTATGTGACGACGATAAATCACTTAAGGTATGAATATGGCATTATTAAACATAGTTAATGATCAAAGAAAAATATTATCATTTGCATAAACCTTTTCTAATCAAATAATTTAAATAAACACATGATTAATTATAAGCTAGCTATGTTAATCATGTAAGACAAAATAAGATTAACCATAAGTGGAAATAATCTTTCTAAAACTTTCCAAATCTTTCCAAATCTAGAAGATCTTTCCTTATTAGTGATAAGAAATATTTTACTTCTAGAAGAATCTAATAAACTAGATTTATAAGTACAAAACAATATTTTGTTAAGATTTGAGGTTAATCATAAAAAGACAAAAGATGTCCCAACTGCACCCAACGGATCCAACAAAACCATATGACGGATCCAGGATATGGTGGATCCGTGAATCCGTGCGACAGCAGGTTGGGACAGATTTTGAATTTCAAATGTTGCCTCTAAATAGCAACCTTAAGTCTTCATTTTAGATAACTCTTGACAAATATTTTTCTTTCTAGCTTTTATCATTTTCATATTCTTTGATCACTATACTTGTTTCATAATCCATTACAAGTGATCAAGTCATTCCACTCTTTAGTGAAGAACACTAACGAAGACGTGAAGCTGCAAGTGTTGTTAGTTTAGTTGTGTCATCACGGTTGTGATAATCATTTATCTTGTATCTCTTGTGTTGTGTGTTGTGTGTATCATATGTGTATGATAGGTTAGTATTTAGGCCACAAAATACATAGTGTGTTAGATTGGTTATATCTCGAAGTAGAACTTGGTATTTAGCTTAGTACCGGAAAAGTGTAAGCGACGTGTACGGCTTTCTTCGCCTAAAGGAAGCTTGTTGACATAGTGAAAAAAACTCTCATGTTGGGTACTTAAGGAGTGGAGTAGGGCGAAGAAGAGCTACGTAGCCGAACCACTATAAATCATTGTGTCATCGGTTTGATCTTTCCTATCCTTACTTGTTTATACTTTGTAGATTATTTATTTACTTATTGCATTGCTATCATATACACTTTTGTATATCTTTTGAATTCACATAAGTCGACAATCTAAGTTTTATTTACAAAATGGTAAAAACTATTCAACCCACCCCCTTCTAGTTTCCACAATTGGTATCAAAGCCAGATTACCTAAGATCTTTAATGTATATTGTACATTAAAGCTTGAATCAATCTATGGATTCATATAAATACCTAGAAGGGCAATATTTGCAAAGACTACCACTTTTCAAAAGTGATTGTTTTATATATTAGAAAAATAGATTCGAAACTTATGTGAAAGCAAAAGATTTAGATCTTTGGGATATTATCTTAAATGGTGATTTTCCACCGGTTGCCAAAAATGAAGTTACCCAAATTTTAGAAGAAGTTCCTTTTGAACAACAAGATGATAATCTTAAAAGAAAACTTGCTAAAAATAATGAAGCTAAAATGGTTCTTTATAATGCTTTACCTAAAAAGGAATATGAACGAATTTTTATGTGTAAAACGGCTAAAGATATTTGGAAATCGTTGTTCATCACACATTAAAGGATAATAAAATTGATCTTCTTGTTCAACAATATGAACAATTTACTATCCTTGAAGAAGAATCTATTGATAGCGGTTTTGCTAGATTTAACACTATTATTACTAATCTTAAAGCTCTTTATGAAGGTGTCTCTAGCAAGAACTACGTTAGGAAGTTTCTTAGGGCTCTACGATTGAAGAATCAAAAGATTTGTCATCACTAGCTCTAGACGAGCTTATCGGCAATCTAAAAGTACATGAAGTTGTCATGGAAAAAGATTCCAAAATCTATAGAGGCAAAAAGGAAAGAGTTAAGTCCATTGCCTTGAAAGCTAAGAAAGAGTCTAGTGATGATGAAACTTCGACATCCAAAAGTGATGACGAAGAATATGCTATGGCCGTAAGGAACTTTAAAAAGTTCTTTAGAAGAAAGGGTAAATTTGTTAGGCAACCAAGAGAAGAAAAGAAGTCATTCCGACAAAGGGATGAGAAGAAAGGAAAGAGTGATCGGAAATGCTTTAGATGCGGTGATCCAAATCATCTCATTGGCGATTGTCCAAAACCACCTCGCAACAAAGATCAAAAGGCCTTCATTGGAGGTTCTTGGAGCGATAGCGAAAATGACGCCGAGGACAAAACTAACGATGAAACTTGTCTCATGGCTCAATCGTCAAATGAGGTAACTCTTAACTCTTCTTATTATAGTGATAATGCTTCTTCTCTTGATAACGATAGTATGCAATTAGAATATGATAACTTGTGTGAAATTAGCTTAAAATCATCAACAAGAATAAAATTTTGAAAACTAAAAGAGATCTTTTAGAAAAAGAAATTTTAGAGTTGAACGAGAAAATTAAGAAACTTGAGAGAAATAAATAAATTGACATTGCGTGTAAATCATGTCAAGAACTCAAGTTAGAAAATGCTAGACTTAAAGAAACTCAAGTTAAGTTTGTAAAATTTGATAAAAGCGCTAATTCACTAAGAGAAATGTTAAACAATCAAAAGTCATCTAGTTGTAAAATAGGTCTAGGATTCGATAGTAGTAAAGCATCAACAAGCGAAACTAAACCCATAAACTTTGTTGGGTCGCCCGCTAAAATTGAACTAGACGGATGCACCATAAAGGTGTACGGATCCATCATACCTGGATCCGTGGATCCGTCAAGTACTGAAAAAGCAGCAAACATGTTTTTAGCCCACCTATGTCTTCGAGATCAGATTATATCATTATTAGAAAGAAACTAATACATAATAACATTGAAGAGTCAAAGAAACCGTCTTTAAAGCCATATCTTAAAAGCGGTTTGGGTTACGTCAAAATCGAGTCTAGGTCAAAAACGCCTCCACCTAGAAGAAATAACTTTTCACAACCAAGACATAACATACCTCAACCTAGAAGAAACTGTAGAGAACCAATAAACCAAAACTTATATCCTATGAATTGGAATAACAACCAAAGTCAAGGTTTTGTACACATGGGAAATTATATCCCATTTTAATATCCCAATCAATTGCAACAATTGCAAGGGATGTACAACACTAACGTTTTCGGACCCATGAGATATTGGGGACCAAATGCTTGAATTTGTTTATGTTGAAATAGGTATGCTTGAGAACGTGTTTGGAGCCGGACGAATGGATTAAAGACAACGGTTGCTCCAAACATATGACCGGTAACAAAAGTCTATTCTCTACCTACAAAGCATATGACGGAGGTAATGTTGTTTTTGGAAGTTAATTGAAAGGAAAAATCATAGGCAAAGACGGGATATTTTTCAATCAATCCAAGTACATCAAGGAGATATTAAAGAAGTTCGGGTTGGAAGATTCCAAACCAACCAAGACGCCGATATCAACAAAGATCAAGCTCACTAAGAATGACAAAGCCGACTCCGTGGATAGCACTAAATATCGAGGTATTATTGGTAGTTTACTTTATTTAACCGCAAGTAGGCCCGATATTATGTTTAGTGTTTGCTTATGTGCTCGTTTCCAAGAAAATCCTAAGACTACCCACTTAGAAGCCGTTAAGCGTATATTTAGGTATATTAGGGGAACTATCCACTTAGGATTATGGTATCCGAAAGGAACCGGAATAGAAACTATAGTTTATGCCGACTCCGACCACGCGGGCGATTACGTTGATCGTAAAAGCACTAGTGGCGTTTGTACGTTCATGGGATGTTGTTTAACATCTTGGTTCGCTAAGAAACAAACGGCCCTTGCTATCTCCATGACCGAAGCCGAATACGTATCCGCCAGAAAGGCGTGTCAACAAGCACTATGGATGAAACAAGCTCTCATCGACTACGACATACGCCTCGACGACGTTCCGATTATGTGCGACAATAAAGGCGCAATCGACTTAAGTAGAAACCCCGTACAACACTCTAGAACTAAACATATAGAAATACGTCATCACTTTCTTCGCGACAACGTCCAGAAGGGCAACATTTCTATCGAGAAAGTTGCATCCGAAGATAACATAGCCGACATATTAACTAAACCCTTAAAACGTGAAGTATTTAATTATTTAAGATTAGGATTAGGAATGATGGAACTCATCATGGATAGTGATCCTCCATCCTCCCAAAAATAATCATAAACGGAAATCTAATGAAGTAATTAATCATTATTCAAAAGATGTTAATTCTCATTACACGTTCCAATCACAAACTTCCAATCATGAACATAATCGAGATTAGAATTTTACTAGATAAAGAAAATATCAATAAAATGACCATAGATATTTTCAAAATCTACATGTATGGTCAATACATGAAATTACGAAATCGATTGAAAAAGACGAAAAGAACAATCATCGAATTTACAATTACACTACTCGTGAGATGATTGTTTTTGTTGAGTCTAATTGTTCATAATGCTTGTGTTATTAGCAATGGTCAAATATATGCTAAAAGTTAACACACTCCTAGTAGGATCGACTACGTTGAAATTCCATCGGGAAATTCACGACAAGTTGCACAATTCACTCAAAACTTGGACGTCGACTCTAAAAATTGAATCACACACTCCTAATAATATATATATCACACTCCAATTGCCAAAAACATAACACCATATCCCAATTTGGTTAAAAACCAACTCTGTCAATTTTCAAGAGTGTCACGGATCCACGGATTCACCTATTGGGAGATCCGTCCCTACTTAGGGAGATCCGTGTGTCAGAAAATGCGGGTACTTACCAGGTTTAAACCAATTAGGACCACAAAACTCATTATCCAAACACACACAAACGAACCAAACACCTAAAACCCTTAAAAAAGCTATAAAAATGGGCAATTGGAGCAATTAAACACAAAGATCATCAACAAATCATCAACTATAATCAACAATTGTAAGTGATTTCATCTTATTTTTT
>BQNB010097147.1:0-25455 GCA_026074375.1 Tanacetum coccineum | reverse complement strand
GTTTTTCTTTTTGATTTTTTAAAGCAAATAAGCACAAGTAAATGAAAGATAAGAAAATACAGACCTAACCACTAACCTAATAAGCACTTAGGACAAAATTCAGCAAATAAGATCAACCAAATAAGCCAGAATAAGCTTTAAGGTTTTGAACTTATCCTGTATCCAAAACAGTCAAAATGCCTACTTTTGGCTTAAAAATAAGCTACCTAAAAGGTGACTTAAGACTTGAGCTAGAAGAGGCTTATAAAGGAGCTTATTAGCTACCTAGAAAAGCAAATAAGTCAAGCTTAATGATACAAATAAGCTGAGAAAACTAGTCTTAAAGAAAGGGTTTTGCACCAAGGGAGAAAAATGCAATTTGGCAAATTGAAGCTTAAAATAAGCTAAAAAGCCTAAAAAGCTAAAAGCTTCAAAGCTAGCTAAACCAATCTTATATATTCACCTAATGCTAGTCAACAATAAAAACAAGCAAAACCTGCTTAGCCATAAGGCTCATATAAGCCAAGATTGAAGCTTTTTGTGTCGTGTGATGCTTAAGGTGTGTGAACAAAACGCCTTTGGATCACTTTTTGCTAGAGCTTAAAAAATAAGCTAGAAGACAGGTTTCTTATGGCTATTTAAGCTAATAACAGATCAAGTATTAAGTCTAGAACAATAAGCAAGACTCAAAAAGGCTATTTTAAATAATTCTGAATAAAGCCAGAAATGTGCGTAATGGGAAAAAGCAAAAATCTAGTTTTTCTATACTTATGGCAGGATTTTTGGCAAAAACCTTAAAAACATAAATGCAGCTAGAAACTACTTACTCAAATGCATTTTAACACTTGAAATTAACCTTGTCAATACAAAAGCACCTAATTTAAACTTTATGATATAATTTGCAAAAATAAGTAATGCAAAATAAAGTAAATTAACACAGTTTCCAAAATATTTGCTATTTTATGGTTGGTTTTTGAAATTTAGCTTATAAATAACATATTAAAAAATACTAAATTAGAACTTAATTTAAGCTAATCTAAACTGACCCAAAGACCTTAACCCATGCACCCCTTTATAATCTGAATTTGGATCTTTAAGCTGTTTTAGGGTATTTTAAGCCAAGGGTTTTAAAAACAAACACTCATACATAGATAATAAGCATAAATAAGCATATTGAGGAAAAGTAAATCGCACAGAGAAGACTGCAATAAATAAGCTAATGGCAGAAAAATTAAGCTTAAGAAAAGAAAAAGGACTTACAATAGCCTTAGCTATAGAACAAGTTATCAAATGATCATTAAAGCTTAATAACAAAGCTTCTAGCTTGTGTTAACAAGCTAGTGTCTCATAAGCCTTTCCATCATAATCTGGCTAATATCCAATTTATTAAGCTATGGTATTTTTTTGTAGATTTTTGATTTTTTATTAACTTAAATAGCTTTTTTAGTTTTACTTAAGGAAAACAACTTATAAATAAGCTTAATTGTGGCTTCTTAACAATTAAGCGCACAAAATAAAAACTTAAGTATTAGAAAGAATTTAAAATTTAGAATTTAACATAAAAACCTCAAAAACTTTATTAATGCTGAAAAAGAGTACAATGCTGAAATCAAAGTTACAATAAGCTGGTAAATGACTTAATTAAAACTTAAATTAAACTACAATAAGCTAAGATATTTAAAAAATTGCCTTAAAGGCTTACAAAAGGCTCTATTTATAGCCGAAAATGCTCATAGCTGGTCTTTTCATTTGTGCTTTCTTTGTGAGAGACTTCCATGGTGTTTTAGTTGTGTGAGGGACTCAACAAAAGCAATCTTAGCCCTTGATTTCTCCTTGTGCTTCTTCTTAGTCAATCTAGGCCATCGAAGTCCTTTGAAAATGATGAAGGATTGCCAAGTTAGCAATCTTATAGCTGGGGGAGTTAGTGGGATGAGGGTGAAGTTTTTACCCAATGTTTAATTGGAGTTGCAGGGTAAAACAATGGCAATTAGCCCGTGACTTAGGTTTGGTTTAAAATTGGCGGGAAAAGAAGTTTATTGGTTAACAGGGTAAGGTTTGGGTAAATTGGCAAATTTGGTCACCCGAAGTATATTGTGTTTTTGCACAATGAGTCCTTATGGTGTTAGGAGTTTTAGGACTTGGCATTTTTAACCCCTCATGGTTATAAGTCCTTTTGCAAAGTCAGTCCTTGTGTTATATGACTTTAGGGGCTTGGCAGATTTGGCCCCTAAAGTTATACTTCAAATAAATTGCAATTTCAACCCTTGTAGTTTTTTATCCTTTTAAAAATCTTTGGGATTTGGCAATTATGGTCCCCCAAGTTGTCTTTTCTGCTTTAGTTTCTCAGAGTTGACTCTGACTTTGTCGGGGTTGACTTTGACTTTGACTATTTGACTTTTCTGTTGACTTTTTGGCTTTGATTTGGCTTTGTCTTTTCACACATTTCCATTCCGTGCTCAGTTTTGTCATTTAAACATATATTTGGCAATTTTTGTCTGTTTTTGGTCATTTAAGTCCGTTTTTAATTGAAAAAGGTATGTGTAATTAAGCACATACCAAATTCCCCCATACTAAGATATTGCCGTGTCCTCACGCAATGTTATGAAGTAAACATTCAAGAAACCAAGAATCTTAATCCCCCTTGATTAATAACCTCGAAAAGTAGCTAAGTATTCGTCAAGGGAAACTAAAGAATCGATAGCTTCGACAAGTCTCGTTTTTACCATTTTTATATGTACACTAACTATCCCTAATAATTTTGGATTTTCCTTTTTCTTTTCTTAACTACCATGTTTGACTTCCTTTATTTTATCAACACTGGGATCATAGAATGAGAAGCGTCCTTGATTTGACTTGCCTTTAATTTATAACAACACTGGGATCAATAGAAGAGAAGCGCCCAAGAATAATCTACGTAAGTCCGACGGATAAATTCATCGTCCCTGAGTTTTCACTAGCCCCAAGCTAAGCGTAAAAACTAAATAACCGTTAAGTTACAAGTAAAAATCTAACACTACATAAAACTATGACTTTGTCAACTTTTCGCTCCCACAATAATTCAATTAGTGTGATTGTGGCTTAATTTTAGTTAACTTTAGATCGACAAATTTGAAAGTGAATTAAATAGTTTATGTGCATAACGATTATTTCTATAAGAAATATGAGGAAAAGAAGATCACCCACCAACCAGCAATTCTCGATAGAACTTCCCACCGAGTTTTGGCTTAGGTTATCTCAGGTTAGACCCACAGGAGAATGTTCGTCAAATGTAAATCGCGGGATACTTCACCCTTGTTAGGCCAAATTTACTTAGATTTACCCGCTAAAATAAACAATACTACTCAAAAGCACCAAACATTAAAAATTTAATGAATCTCATTGGTGCGATTATTCCATGTAGCGACCTTTCTTCTCGAACGTCCCAGCCTCATCATCCCCCCCCACCCCGCACCCTAAGTGCCCGGTTTTTGACACCACCACTGAGAAATACATTAATCAAAATAATCTACCGACGACACCAACAACTATTGAATGTCTATAACGTCAAGTTAGTCTAGTTTCAAAATTATACTTGCTTTTAGAAAAAGAAATCTAAAACCATTAAATTTCCCATATAATCATTTATTGCTATACACTATACTAGAATACCGCCATCCATTTACATGAAAATACAACATCTGCCACCCCTCCGACAAGATTTAGTGACTTAGTCTGACGACGGTTTTCCTATTGTATCGAACACTTACGAATGCCCATTAGGCATTTATTATCTTCACTATGGTCCCTTGTTTTGAAGACTACAACATCGGTTGTGAGCCGGCAAGATGCAGTAAACCTTTATCAGCCCACAGTTTATACTTATTCATCATTTTTTTTATTTTTTTTTTGCAACATATTTTTCGTAATAGAGAAAGTTTCGTTTAGAAACTCCAAGTATAAAGCTGAAGCTAGATAATATTTCGTTTCCGAAAGAGCTACTTTTAGAAAATTGCGGATTTTTAAAGTCCAAAGCAAAATTATAGCACGTTTCTTAGGTCAGGTTAAGAGATTTGGGGAGAAAAGCGACCAGTTTACCACTAATACGCTTTTAAGATTTCCAAATAATCCTAGTTTATGCATCCTACTAGTAAATAAACACTATCATATTCTCGTTCTTCGCAATTAAAATTCCTAACAAAAAGGATCCGCGAATGTGCTTAGCCTAATAAACTTTCGTTATTAAATGGTTAAGGACAAAGCTAGGAGGCTCAACATGCCGATCGAGATCAAAATTTATCTCATACTAGCCCATGGTGTAAAACACGGGATACGTGACACAACTGCTGCATGCAAACTCAAATCGAAGATCCCCCCAACACTAGATCTAAACCAACGCGACCTCGAGTGTTTTAAAAAGGGTTACCTACGAAAATTAAAGGCCGTTTATTTAAGAGGGATGCCAAAAGAATAAAATGTTAGTCGATTAGATTATATATGGGATACCCAAAATGAAGCAGAGTATGTGAAACTCTTGTGGAGAATGGTAAAACTACAAGCAACTAGAGTCCTTTACAATCCGAGAAATCCTAGGACACAAAACACGTACAAAACCCGACGGGTAAGAAGAGGTAAGCCCTCCTCACACAAAATACACTATTCATTACTACATATATACTACTACTGATAAGCATGGGTTTGCCTCCCATGAATGTGCTTGTTTAAGGACCTATGCTAGAACCTTCCCTGAATTTAATAGTCCAAGGGGAAAACGGCTGTAGATCCGGGCTACCAATTGTGTACGTCCCCCTCCAAAGTAGTACTGCTTCAAACGATGACTATTCACTTGAAATTTGAGGCCTAGAGTTTTTGGATAACTCGACAGTAGCCATATGGAAAAACTTGTTACAGTATGAATGGATCCACCTCCAGCGTGTCTAGCTTGCCGAGAAAATCTTCAATTTAGAGTTAAAGAGGAGGACTTGACACTAGTACGTTGAAAACGCGATTTTTGATCTTGGAGTCATGGGCGATTCTCTTGTTTTCTTCTTTATAGATTAAAGAGTTTTCATAAGGCAAGATACGAAGTTCTTAAAGTTCGTTGAGCTGAACTTTTCTGTGATCATCCGCGGTTTTGATATCAAAGTTTGTATGCTTAAGTGGCCCAGGTAAGTTTGTGTCTCCAACTCAACCGGTAGAATGACATGCCTTTCCATATACAAGCTTGGTACAGGCACCCGATGGTTTTTGTAAGCTTGTACGGAAGGCCCAAAGTGCGTCATCCAGTTTGACCCGACCAAGAGGGCACAATTTTTCGCCCACGTCCATCCAAAGAATTTCGTTTCAAACACGATTCGATACCTCAACTTGCCCACATGTTTGGTGGTGAATACGCGGTGAGAGACGATGAGTGACTCCGTATTTAAGCATCACCATTGCAAACTGGTCATTGCAAAAATGGGTTCCGCGATCACTTATGATTGCACGAGGGGCACCAAATCTGGCGAAGAGAGATTTAAGAAATTTGCAAACAACTCGGGCGTCGTTGGTGGGGAGCGCTTTCGCTTCAACCCATTTCGACAAGTAATCGACTACGACGAGTATATATTTGTTCCCTCTTGAAGACGGGAACGGCCCCATAAAATCAATGCCCCAAATGTCAAAGATTTCGCAAACTTGGATGGAATTTTGAGGCATCTCATCACGTTATGAAATTTTTCCTTACGCTGGCACGAGTCGCAGTTTTTAACCAACTCGTGGGCATCTTTTTAAATTGTGGGCCAGAAGAAACCGGCATCAAAGACCTTTTTGGCGGTGAGATTTGCACCATGATGTCCCCCCGTGGGTCCATTATGGCAAGCTTCGAGGATGTCGAGAGCTTCCTTGCCGTGCACACACCGCCGGATCACGAATCCTCTCATATTCTTAAACAAGAAGGTGTCTTCCTCAAAAGTAGTGTTTGACGACTTTTGAAAAACCTAACCTTTTCTCTGAGACTGACATCCCTTTGTATCACAACAAATCCCCGAATGTAGTTTGCCAAAATCGGCAACCATGGGAACGCATTATCATACACCACGAAAGGTAACCATTCCAAGTGGTACTCAGAGGAATGTATTCGAAATTCCCTTTTTATCGAGCTCACTTTGATGGGGATATTCAAGTCTAAAAGGTGTCGGCGGCGAGATATTCAGCTCCTAATTTATCCACGGATAACGACATCAAATTCCTTGGAGCAGCAAAATATACCGGATGCAATCTTGGCTTTGCATCCTGCCTTAGTCAAGCATTACATGAGATGCCGAATGGTCCGTAACTCTATGCTTTTGGACACGACAAGATATGGCCAAATTTTCTCGAAAGCATACACACGGCAAGTAATTCCTTTTCCGATGTAGTGTAATTTCATTGAGCCTCAGACATAGTTTGTCTTGCATAGTGTATCGGCAGGAAGTGCTTGGTCTTACTTGCCCCTAGGACGGCCCCAACAGTCAAAATCACTTGCATCACACATTATTTCAAAGGGCAAGTTCCCAATTGGGGCAACTAGAATTGGGAGCCCTGGGTTAACTTCATCTTAAGTTTCCCAAAGCTTCGATGCATTCCTTTTGAGAAGATAAACATAGTTCCTTTTTTCAAGAGGTGGGTCATAGGCCGGGCGCATTTGGAAAAAACCTGAATAAATCGTCGGTAGAATCCGCGTGACCGAGAAAACTACGAAAGACCCTCACGTAGTGGGATGATGCACATATGCAATTACAATAACTTTTGCCTTATCAACCTCAATCCCAACTAGAAATCTTATGGCCAAGGACTAACCCTTCCTTGACCTTAAAGTGGTACTCTTACCCCAATTTAGCACAAGATTGGTGTCCTTCACACCTTTGGAGACATATTTGTCTAAATTGGAAAGGCAAGAGGAAAAAGAATCACCGAAAACCGCGAAACATCCATGAAGAACTTCCATGGTTTTTTCAATCAAATCGGAAAGATTGCAACCATACACCTTTGAACATGCCCGATGCCATTGCATAACCCAAAAGGCATCGGCGATAGGCAAATGTCCTGTAAGGGGCTTGAAGGTAGTCTTCTCTTGATCAATGTGACAATCGTGATCTGAAAGTATCCAGAGAATCCGTCCAAAAAGCAATAGTACTCATTTCCGGCTAATCTTTCAAGCATCTGATCCATAAATGGTAACGGGAAATGGTCTTTACGAGTTGCATCATTGAGTTTTCGGTAGTCGATGCAAACTCGCCATCCCGTAACCAACCTAGTAGGTATCAATTCATTTTCTTCATTTTTCACCACGGTTATGCCTCCCCCCCCGACCGCCCCCTCCTTTTTTAGGGACACAAGAACGTTGGCTTACCCAGGGACTGTCAAGAGATATGGTAAAATTAACCGGTATCAATATTTGATAACTTCTTGCTTAATAACCTCATGGATTTTGGGGTTAACCCTTCTCTGATGTTGAACTACGGGTTTGGCATTTTCTTCCATCAAAATCTTATGGGTGCAAAATTGTGGATCTATCCCCTTAATATCAGAAATCTTCCAAGCTATGGCATGTTTATGTGAATTAAGAACCTTGATCAGGGCGGTTTTATCCTCATCTTTCAAGTTTTTAGCGATTAAATACGGGTAATTTGTCATCACCCTCCAAAAATGCATACTCAAGATGGGATGGTAAGTCTTTGAGTTTAAGGTCGGGAGGATCTTCACATGAAGATTTAATCTTTTCAGGTACATTAATTTCACAAACTAGTGACAGAGGGAGATTTGGGTCACTATTGATCACACTTAACTGTTATCATTAGATTCACCTTATAACACATGATCCGGAGGCTTGGTGAAATGAAAGAGGAATTTATTCATTATAGAGAGAAAAGGGAAATGAGATGGGAAGAGTGTGTGTGTTTATTGAGAGAAAAGAGGAGAAAAACACACACACACACACACACTTTACAAAAGTGAACTTCACCCCTCCATGGAAGTATGGAGGGGGTATTTATAGTCCCGGGCTTGACTAGCTAAACAAACCCGACATGACTATAAATGATAAATGTAATTCCGGATTAGTCAACATATTTTAGGGCTAACATTAACAATTCCTCAAGGTAAACAGTATCTCCCTCAGAATCATAGATGTCGTCAACACCTGGTGGTATTGAATCATCATGTTCAAGAAATGCATCGATCTCTTCCATTAGAAAATCACTTCCTCCGAAGGGAGTGAAAGGTACGGAGTAGCAAGAATACGACAAACGGTCCGAACGTGGAAGTGTGCGGTATGCACATTCAGAATTTCAAGTACATCTTATGAACAATATTCTTCACAACCAATGTCAATCGACACGACTCGGATAACCGAATCAAAGCTATAGTAGGAGAAATCATAGTATCACCACTATGCAGGTCACGGAATGGGACATCATGTCTTAAGGTCGATTTGTTCACCCTGAACATTATTAAAGGCATGTGCGCTTCCTCAAGAAAGGTCCCTTCCCTAAGATTAGAGGAACCTGAGTATCGGCAACGTAATCAACGACTACAAAATCGGCCAGAAAGAAAAACGTTCCAACTTTCACGAAAACATCCTCGTCGATGCCGTAGGTAGGAAAGCGTTCGGATCGGCAAGTTCAAGAATCATTTCGGGTTTGGTCAAAGCGGGAGACTCAGTTCTTGCTCAAATGGAGAGAGGATTAGGTTTGATCTAGCACCGAGATAGGGCCAAGGCTAAGCTTCATTCAACTTAAGAAATCTACCGGGGTCTCCAAGTTTCTCAGGAAACTTTTTTAGGATAACCGCCAAGCAATTCTCGTTTATCGGTGTCTTTGTCAACTCAATTATCTTATCTTTGTCATTGAGGAGCTTCCTAAACATTGGTGCAAATTTGGCATGTATAGGAGAGCGTCCGTAAAACTTAGCTCGAAATGGAGATTCTAAAAAATCTCCATAAATTTTGAAGCTAGAAGATCGTCTTTTTCACGAAGCTTTTCTTTGTTGGCTCTTGAAGGATAAGGAAATATTGGTTTAGTCTTTGAAGCTACAACGGGCTCACTAATTTGGTCATTAGTTTGGACCACCGGAGGTTGGATGTTTTTGGTGCTTGGTTGCACCGTATCCTTTGTCACCTCGGGTTCATTTTCCATCTCCTTAGGAAGAGAAGAAATCGAAGGTGGAATTTGAGGTCCATTATAGGAAACACCACTTCGGGTAGTGATTGCTTTCACATCACCTTTCGGGTTAGCAATGGTGTTGCTTGGAAGAGAACCCGAACCCGAAGTAGAAGCGGTATTACTATTCACGAATTTGGTGAGCAGGTCCGTTATATTTGCCATTTGATTTTGCATATTTTGCATAACCGCGTCATTAGCTTTGACGTAGTTATCAAAATCGAACTTAGACACACCTGGTGCTGGAGGAGCTGGATCGAGAGCTTGGTAAGGTGGATCTTGAAAAGTCGAGGGTTGATTAATCTGGGGTTGGTAAATTTGTCCTTGATTGAAATTATTACCCCGATTTTGGTTAAAATTGTTCCCCCGATTTTGGTTGAAATTGATCCCCCGATTTTGGTTGTTTTGATGGTTTTGCACAGGAGGAAAACCGGGAGGTCGAATTTGGTTTGCAACCATCTGAGGTCGGTAACTGGCACTTCCTTGATTGAAGTTTGTTGCGGCGGCTTGAGAGATGTATTCTTGAATATTATCACGATAATTGTTGTTATCGATGACGGGACAATTATGGTAAGAATGAGCTCCACCGCAAGTTACACAACTTTGCTCGACCGCTTTTACGGGAGCGGGAGCTGAAGGTTGGTTCTGGTTTTTCTTATCAAGAAGTAATGCTTTCACCATATCCTTGAGTTCAGCAACGTCGGATGAAATTTCGGGGGTAGAAGTGCTCGTACTCACTTTGGAAACAACAGCTTTACTTCGTGAGTGACGAACTTTGGACTTGCTTTCAATGATGCATAAGCAATCACGGGGCCTTTTGTCCAAAAAATTTCCACCTGCTGCTGAATTTAATGAATCTTGGTCATTTGTATTCAAAGCATTATAGAACGTATCAAGTTGGTGTAATTCAGAAAAACCATAATGAGGACATGCTAGAAGGAGATCCCTGAATCGATCCCAGGCCTCATTGAAAGACTCATCAAAATGTTGTTGGAAATTTGTAATCTCATTACGAAGATTAGTCGTTTTGGAGGGAGGGAAAAATTCATTGATAAATTTTGAAACAAGATCATCCCAAGTAAGAATTGATCGAGGGGGTTCTTTTTCGAGCTAAATTCGGGCGGCCCCCTCGAGAGAAAACGAAAAAAGCATAAGCTTAATCAACTTGTTTAGAACGTTTGGGAATCTCATGGTAGAAGTGATCTTGTTGAAGTATCGGATATGAGCATGAGGATCTTCTTTGTCATGTCCGAAAAATTGCTTGTTTTGTACGAGAGTGAGCAAACTATGTTTAAGCTCAAAGTTGTCTGCGGTGATTGCAGGGACAACAATTGCATCCTCGTAACCCTCGGTGGGTGCTTGAAGCAATTCCGCCATAGTACGATTATCGGCCATCGTAACTACGGGAGATTCTTGATCTTTGATGAGGTCTTCAAGATCAAGTGATTCAACAACAATCGGTGGGATTTGTTGTTGTTGTTGTTGTTGGTTACGGCTTTGAGAACGAGTGCGCATGCACTAAATGAAAATAATTTTTTTTTTGGTTTTTCAATAATCTATTCACAATTTATTTTAACGGACAACGAGATAGGACAACTTCAACCAAATAATCGACTTACTTCACGGTAGCTCTTAAAAAGATAAACGCACAGGTGAGCGGAGGAGAAGGAAAGCACGGTACTTTTAAGAACCTTTCTCCTTTAGGGTCGTAGTTCCTTGGAACAACCCGCCTTATACCCACTTTATAGCTTGTTTAACTTTTCAAGGTGAGCCGTACCTCGTAAGTGACACAAATGGCAAGTTTTTGAATCTTTTGTTCGGGAACTTATTGATGGATAATACTTCAATGGAAAGTATTATATGTTGGTGTTCTTTTACCAACTTGGTGAATTTATTTATTATTTCTTTTTATGGAATTTTTTTTTTGTGAATATTTATTTCTTTTTTTTTATGGAAAATGTATTTATATTTTATTGGGTGGTTTTCTTGTTTATTAGATGATCTTGTTTTTGTTTTTTTTATACTAATAAAAGAAACTGAAAAATATTTTTGTACTTTTTATGTTTTTATAAAGAAAATATTCACAGGTTTAAACACAAATTGTCAATACGTAGCGATAATCTTTTTCACTGCCTCCCCGGCAACGGCGCCAAAATTTGACTCGCTTCTTCTCACCCCTTTTATGATACCAATAAATATAAGTACACACCAAGGATCAGAATCCGCGAGACCAATTGAACCGGAAGTAGTATAGGTATCTCCTGTTTTGTTATGTCCTAACAGCTATGAATGAAAATTTGAATTGACGATGATGATTGATGTTTGAATGACAAAGATTTGGATAAGATTGGGCACTAAACCTAATAAGCAGATGCACACAAAGATAAGCAAGGAAAATAAGCTAGAACAAGCATAAAAGCTAGAAATGGTAAAAACACTTAAAACGTTTATACTAAGACACAAATAAGCTCAAATAAGCTTAAGACAAATCAAATAAGCTAAGCTAACTCTAAATAAGCAAATATTTTTTTATCCCCCCCAAAAAAGCAATTATGCTAAATTAAGCAAAATAAACTCAGCAGTACTAACAACAGTACTAACAGTATTAACTATCAGTACTAACCTGGAGTTAGTACTGCTAGCTTTAAGTTAGTACTGCTAGCTTAAGGTTAGTACTGCTAGCTTTAACAAAACACAATGAAACAAGAAATAAGCAAATAAGCTAAAACAGATATTTAACTATCCCTAATAAGCACTCAGGCATAAGAATAAGCAACTACAATAAACTAGAATGGAGAATAAGCTAAAATCTAAAAACTGATAATCTCTTAAAATTACTATGAAAAGGCAGATAAGCTAAAGTAAGTTCTACTAAAGACAGCAGCGCCCCCCCCCCAAAATGGCTTAATCTACTCTAAAAAGCTAAGCAAATCTTAAACAAGCAGAAATAATAAGCTAATCAGCAAGAATGAACCAACAGTACTAACAGTTTTAACTAACGGTACTAACTTGGAGTTAGTACTGCTACCTTTGAGTTAGTACTGCTACCTTTGGAATCCAAGAAAATGAACCAGCAGTACTAACTTGGAGTTAGTACTGCTTGTTCTAAACACCCCTTAAAGTTTTCAAAAATCAATTTTCTTTTCATCCTGATTAAAAACAGATTATCAAATAACAACATAAGACACTTCTAAGCAGATTTCAATCAAAAATAAGCCCTTAAATAAGCTGAATTAGTCTAACAGTATTAACTCATAACTAACAGTTTTATCAAATGAACTAACAGTACTAACTAAGAAAGTGATACAAACTATTTTTAAACTAACAACTAAGCAAGATAAGCACTAAACATACTGATAAAGCACAAATAAGTAAACATAAGTAACAAATAAGCACTAGTGAGCAGTTCTACAGTAAATAAGAAAAACAAGAAAAAGAGAGACTTACAACACCCTTGCTCAAAACAGGGTCAAACAATGAATCTACAAGCTCTAGCTTGCATAAAACAAGCTAGTAGTGTCCATAAGCCCATCCAGAACTGGCTTATCATCCATAAAATAAGCTGTGGTGTATTTGAGAGTGATTTTCTCTTAACTACTTAACTTTTTAAATTTACTATCATATAAGCAGCTTGTAAACAACAGTAAATGAGAGCTTTTTGAACACAAAACAACACAATTAAGAAACTTAACACTTGGAATTGTAAATTGACTTAAAACCTCAAATTTGCATTAAAACTTGAAAGTGTTACAAAGCTGAAAGTAAAAGCTGTAAATGACTTTAAAAAGAACTGAAAATAAGCTAAGTTATATTAAAAATTAAAAACTAACTCAAAACTAAGATTAACTAGTTGCCTCAAAGGCTTACAAAAGGCTCTATTTATAGCCGAAGTTTTCTTCTCTTGGACTTCTTTCTCTTCTTTCTTCTGTGTTTCTTTGTAGAGACAAAAACCAAGTGTGCTTGTTGTGTGAGGTGATTCTAAAACAAATCCCAGCCTTCAATTTCTTTTGTGCTTCTTTGGAGTCAATCACAGCCATCGAAAAGCTTGGAAAGTGGTGAGGGATTGCCAACATGGCACTTATACAGCTGGGGGGGGGGGGAATAGTGGAGTGGTTGAAATGATTTATCTAGGGTGTTGAGTGGTTTGCAGGGTAGAAGTATGGGACGACATCCCCTAGCTGTACCTGGGTTTTGTTGGGCGGGAAAGATGGAGTTTGGGTAGGTTGACAGCTTTGGCCCCTCATTTCTTATAACTTTGTTGCAAACTTCGCCCGGTTTGCAATTTCGACCCTTGTCTTTTTAACTTTTGTAATACAACTTGAGGTTGCAGTTTTTTAGTCCCTCATTTGTAATTTTCTTCATGTGTTGACTTTTGACTTTGACTGACTTTGCTTTCATCCCGTGCTTTGGTTTTGGCCGCTTAGGCTTTCTTTTTAAAATATCCGTTCCTGCACAAAACAAATGCAAAACATACAAATACAATGTATTTTGGTACGTTTTTAGTCATTTAAGTCCGTTTTTAATGGAAAATGGTATGTGTAATTAAGCACATACAAATTATGCATTCGACGTTTTGAGTTCTAGTATGAGGTTTTTAAGTCTTAGGCTAGGAACCATTGAGGACAATGTTTAATTTTAGTATGGGTAGTATATCTTCGATATGATTTTCATACCTTTCATTGAGCTCATGTACCCCGTTTTCCTAAAAAAATTAAAAAAAAATGAAAAAACTTAAAAAATAAAAATAAGTGTTTTTTGTCACAATTTTGACTTTCCTACTGGGTAGAATAAGAATAAATTTTATGACCCTATCTGAGCGTGTTGAGCTCTAGCATATTCTTAACTGTAGGCTAAACCGTTCGCAGAAATCGCGAAGAACAAAAAATGATAGAGTTAAGTATGAGTGGGATGCTAAACAAGGATTATTTGGAAATCTTAAGAGCTCATGTATGTAATTTGTGGCTTTTTCTCCCATAAGCTCCTAACCGGATTAATAATACGTGTTGTTTTTGGAGATTAAACTTAAATCAACAATTTTTATGTAGTATATAGCAAAAATTTTAGTCTTAGTTCAAACTTATACTTGAATTTTTCAAAAAAAAGTCTTCTCTATATAAAATAAAATATATATAAAAAAATAATAAAAAAATAAAAATAAATGAAATGATGAAAAATGAAAAAATATAATAATAATAATAAAAACTGTGGGCTGATAAAAGTTTACTGCCTCTTGCCGGCTCACAACCGATGTTACAGCCTCTCTCATAGTTTCTTTGGATTTATTCAGAGAACTATAAGTCGTTTAAGGCTCATTGAGATCCTGTTGACAAGGACCTA
Organism: Tanacetum coccineum; assembly: GCA_026074375.1. Lineage (NCBI taxonomy): Eukaryota > Viridiplantae > Streptophyta > Magnoliopsida > Asterales > Asteraceae > Tanacetum > Tanacetum coccineum. The sequence goes on along the minus strand of BQNB010097147.1, from coordinate 10,984 downwards.
CACAGCCTTCTAAAAGGTCGAGGGTTACAATTGCATCAATGTTATATTTAATATTAAGTGTGAATTAATAAATAGATCTCTTTTTGTTAAATTTAAATATGCTTTTGAACTTTGACTATTTCATTTTAAGTTTTTAAAATAAGCTATGTGTATACGGGAAACCTAAGAGTTTATGAAACCAAAGGTCCGTGAGTCCCGATACTAGTCTCTGTGGGGTATCAAAAGCCTGGTCACTTAGCCGCAAGGTTGGGATGTGCCGAGACGAAAGTCGCTACATGGGATGATCTCGCCTTCAAACTCATTATTCTCGGGTGGAACGTGAAACATAGAATTTTGCAAAACGTTGATCCATGGTTGAAATTTAAAATAGCACATTCACCTAAGATATAATAATTATCGGGAGTGAAAAGTTCACAAGTTGCAAATATGAGTAGTAATAGCATCTTAACTGATATTTAGCGGTGATTTCGTTTTAAGCTTGGTTTGGAGCGAGTGAAAATTCGGGGACGATGAATTTATCCTTTTTGGGGCATTCTCGGATCGAAATGCATCTTGTTCTATGATCCCTAACGGTTATGGAAATAACGAAAGTCAGAATATTCTAGGTATTGCTTCAATATATATATATATATATATATATATATATATATATATATATATATATATATATATTTATTTATATATATATATATGAATGAGAAAGAAAAATACAAAAATATTAGGTGTAATAAGTGTATTCCTTAAAAATGGATAAAAATAGGTTCTCTAAACTCTTGATTTTTTAATTCCCCTCGATGAACACTTAGCTACTTTTCGAGGTAATTAGTCGAGGGGGATCGAGATTCTTAGTACTTACTTATAGCATTGCGTAAGGACACGACAATATCTTAGTATGGGGGATTTTGGTATGCGTTTAATTACACATACCTTTGACCTTTAAAAATGAGCTTAAATGACCAAAAACTTACCAAAAATACATTGCATTTGTATGTTTTGCATTTGTATTGTGCAAGTAACGTATATCTAAGAAAAGGACAAAAAATCAAAGCCAAAACCACAAAACCGAGCACGAGAACGGAAAGAGCGTAAAGAGAAGTCAAAATCAAAAGCCAAGTCAAAAAGTCAAAGTCAACAAAAGTCAAGTCAAAGTCAACCCCGGGATGAGGCATTGGAAAGAGCATCGAAAACCGAACCCGAAAACCTAAACTGCCAAAAGTGGGCCCACCCGTACCCACCTAGTGGGCCCGGGAAAGCCCACTTATATCTTTATAAGCTTTAAACCTTCAAAAAGGCCCAAGTCCCTTTAAAACTATACCCGGCCCAAAGCCCATCACCACTTTTATAACACCCTTGTTAACAATCTCACTCCCGTTACCCTTTATAACACTCCCGTTAGTCCTTTACTGGCACTAATTGGTTTCAAACCCAACCCAAACCAAAAGGGCTAAATTTGCAAAACTCAAGGACGATGGATGTTATACACTTATATAAGATGAGGGGCCATGTTTGCCAATTCACCAAACTCCTCACCCTGCATCAATCTTAATATTTTTTAATTTTTTTTATTATGGTAACTATTTACTCTCGCTCCCACCCCCATTGTTACTATTCACCTTCCACCTCCAAAATTACACTTACCTCGAGGTTAAACCCACTTAACCCACATTCTAGAAGCTTAAATGATGCAATGGATGACGTTTTTGGCACCTGACACGTTGGCGATCCAAGGCAATCATTGGGGAATGATTGCGTGGACACTAATCTAGGGTTGTCGATGGATTTTAAAGATGAGCTAGATGATTTAAAGGGCCTAAGATTGAAGTATTTTCCTCTTTACATTAAGATAACAAGCCAAGGGTCTAGGTCCTTCTATCCGGCTATAAATAGAGGGCTTAACCCTTGTAGTGAAGGAGATTTATTTTTAGTATCTTTTTAATGTATTTTCATTTAAGTTTTTAAAGTTATTTTGTATTGCAAATTCCTTGTAAAAGTTTAAGTTTTTAATGAAAAGTTTGAGGTATTGTTTTTAAAATTCTGTGTTTGATTGTTTAATATAACCTGTTAAGCTTTCTAAGCTATGATGCAGCTTATTGATCTGACCTAAAAGCTTCACTAAGCTTTTAGCTTCTTAATATTTGCCTTTGTTTACCTGTTTTTATCACTCTTTATTAATGTTTTTACTTATAAAAAGCCTAAAAAATACCAAAAAAATCACAAAAAGCTCAAATGGATGATAAACTTACAATGGAAGAGCTTATGGGTTTTACTAGCTTGTTTCTAACAAGCTAGAGCTTGTAGAATAGCTCTTTTGAGCACTTGTTTGCCCTGTTTAAGCAAGGGTATTTGTAAGTTTTCATTTTTTCACTTATAGCTTATTTAATTTCAACTGCTTTTTTGTGTTATTTCTGCTTATATTTGCTTATTTGTGTTTGCTTATGATGTTTAACGCTATTTATGCTTGTTTTATAGTTTAGAAATGATTTGATTCAGTTTTCATATAAACTGTCTTAAAGTAGCTTATAAACTTGCATAATCTGTTTCAGCTTATTTGATTGCTTATTTGTTATTGAGATTTGCTTAATATTGTTTGTTTTACTTATTTAACATCTTGTCTTTTGAATGTGTGCTTGAAATAAGCATTAATCTTCTTAAAAAAGGTAAAAACTGTTTTAAAATGGGTGTTTGGTTTAACTGTTTTAATGGGTCAAAATAGGTCAAGATTGCATTTTGACACTTGAGTCAGTTTAGTTTAGCTTAAAGTAGTCCAAAAATTTAGTTTGTTTTAATTTTCAAGTAGTAAATCTCATTTTTAAGGTTTTGAGGAGTTGTGGTTTGAATCTGTGAAGTTTAAGCTTTTCTTAGTTGCTTATTTGATTGTGCTCTTGCTTATTGTTGATTTGTGATGTTTTTGAGTTTGTGTAAGTGTTAAAAACATGTTAGAAACAAAGCTCTATAGCCTGCATTGTTTGCTTTATGTTTTACCAAAACTGTCAAAAAGTGCCAAGTGATGAAAAATTTAAGAAGTTGCTTTTTCCATTGCTTATTGTGGCTTATTGTGAATTTCAAATTTTTTTTTGATTGTTGATTCTTGTTCTTTAAGGTCTAAGCTTAATCTGTTTGTAGGTTAAAAGTCCATAAGGATCTGTTTGTTTGCTTATTTTTAAGCTCAAAATTGATGTTTTGTTAAGATTGCAAAAGTTGCAAAATTTTGTCTAAGTGTTGAATCTGTGTGAGATGCCCTTTTCATGAAGCTTTTTAAGTGCTTATTTGAATTTCAAAATGCTTTTTCATTGTTGCTTATTGTAGCTTTTTGGCCAATCTTTCTAGTGGTATAAGCCACAAAGCCATAAGGATCCTTTTGCTAGCTTATTTTTAAGCTAGAAAAGTCCCTTTTGGCCTGTTTGCTTATCAGTTTTGGCCAAAAAGCTCATTTGCTTATTTAGGCTTATTAGCTTATTGCATTTGTTTATTCTAGGTTAGTATTGATATTCGGCGGGTTATAAGTCCCCTTTAGCTTATTTTCCTTTAGTTTAGAGCTTACTTTAGCTTATTTGCCTATTGGAGATTCGTCAATTTTTAGGTCTTGCTGGGTATTATCGAAGATTCATTGAAGGGTTTTCGAAGATCGCCAAACCAATGACCAAGCTCACCCAAAAGAAGGTCAAGTTTGAGTGGGGTGATAAACAAGAAGCAGCTTTTCAACTGTTGAAGCAGAAGTTGTGCAGTGCACCAATCCTGGCCTTACCTGAAGGAAGCGAAGATTTTATCGCATACTGCGATGCTTCAAAGAAGGGTTTGGGCGTTGTGTTAATGCAAAGAGAAAAGGTGATTGCTTATGCATCACGCCAACTAAAGATTCATGAGAAGAACTATACAACTCATGATTTGGAACTTGGAGCAGTAGTGTTCGCTCTCAAGATTTGGAGGCACTACCTGTATGGAACCAAGTGCACGGTGTTCACTGATCATAAGAGCCTACAACACATTCTTAATCAGAAAGAGTTGAACATGAGGCAACGTCGTTGGTTGGAGTTGCTCAGTGATTACGATTGTGAGATTCGTTATCACCCGGGAAAGGCAAACGTTGTTGCTGATGCTCTAAGCAGGAAGGAGAGAGATCAACCATTAAGAGTTCGAGCCTTAGTCATGACTATTGGCTTGGATCTTCCCAAACAAATCTTGAATGCTCAGACTGAAGCACGAAAACCAGAGAACATCAAGAACGAAGATGTTGGAGGAATGTTGGTTGAAAACGCTAAAAATCCAGAGGCGATTAGGACGGAAAAGTTGGAACCCCGTGCGGATGGAACTCTATGCCTCAATGGCAGGAGTTGGCTACCCTGTTATGGCGATTTGCGGACTGTGATCATGCACGAGTCCCACAAATCAAAATACTCTATACATCCGGGTTCTGACAAGATGTACCAAGATATGAAGAAGCTATATTGGTGGCCCAATATGAAAGCCGACATCGCCACCTATGTTAGCAAGTGTTTGACCTGTGCTAAGGTCAAGGCCGAACATCAAAGACCATCAGGATTGTTGGTACAGCCCAAGATACCTGAATGGAAATGGGACAACATCACTATGGATTTTGTCACTAAGCTTCCTAAGACGTTGCAAGGCTATGACACTATTTGGGTCATTGTTGACCGATTTACTAAATCTGCAATCTTCGTACCAATGAGGGAAAGTGATCCCATGGAAAGATTGGCAAGAATGTACCTGAAAGAGGTAGTCACGAGGCATGGAATACCTGTCTAAATCATTTGTGATCGCGACCCTAGGTTCGCATCAAATTTTTGGAGGTCACTTCAGAAGGCCTTGGGTACGAATTTGGATATGAGTACTGCATACCATCCGCAAACTGACGGACAAAGCGAGAGGACTATCCAAACTCTCGAGGATATGCTACGTGCTTGCGTGATCGACTTTGGAAATGGTTGGGTTAAACATTTGCCATTGGTCGAGTTTTCATATAACAACAGTTATCACGCTAGTATCAAGGCTGCACCATTTGAGGCGCTTTACGGTCAAAAGTGTCGCTCACCTGTTTGTTGGGCCGAGGTTGGAGAAGTTCAACTCACCGGTCTAGAAATAGTTCAAGAGACGACCGAGAAGGTCATTCAGATCAAGCAAAGAATTCAAGCCGCTCGTGATCAACAAAAGAGTTACGCCGATTTAAAGCGTAAGCCGATGGAATTTCAAGTTGGAGATAAAGTTATGCTTAAGGTTTCGCCTTGGAAAGGAGTAGTACGCTTTGGCAAACGGGGGAAGCTAAACCCCAGATATGTTGGACCTTTCAAGGTGTTGGCTAAGGTTGGAGCCGTTGCTTACAAGCTTGAGCTTCCTCAAGAGCTGAGCAGGGTTCACAATACGTTTCATGTATCCAACTTGAAGAAGTGTTATGCCGACGAACCATTAGTTGTTCCGTTGGATGGACTTCATATTGATGACAAGCTTCATTTTATCGAGGAACCAGTAGAAATCATGGATCGTGAAGTTAAACGATTGAAACAAAGCCGTATTCTAATCATTAAGGTTCGATGGAACTCTAGGAGAGGTCCTGAGTTCACATGGGAACGTGAAGATCAATTCCAGAAGAAGTATCCACACCTCTTCACAAAAACCGCACCGTCGTCAAGTGCCGCGTCTTAAGCCTTGAGGACAAGGCTCATTTAACGGGGGAAGACTATAACACCTCGTGTTTTTAGGTCATTTTACGATGTCATTTATTTCACTATTTATTTTTAGTCTCGTACACGTTTGCTTTTAATTTTAATCATATAGTTAAATCGCGTAAACTAAAAATTATCAATCAACGTAAACGGGAATCAAACAATTAGAAGTTTATGTCAAGCAAGTGTTAGATAATTATTTAGAGGATAATTATTAACTTTGCACATTTTATTTTTATTTGGTTACGTAAAGTGTTTTCGTTTCGCGATAAAATTACATGTAGCATTCACGGAACCACCAAGAACTTATCTATCGCTTCAACAATTTCCCACACTTATTTTACCAATACCAATACCCAAAGTTTTATAAAACTTCACCTATGTTTATCATGTTAGCCGAATTATGCATATAAGATCCAAACTAGAACATACACATTTCAAGTATACTCTTTATACTTAACCTATACATCTTAAGACTTCAAGTATCACTAGAATTATTACACAAAATATCAAAGATTTTCCTAGCTCTTTCCCTCCCCTAATTTTTGGACATAAACTAGACAAAAGGGAACATAGAGCACACAATTGAACCAACAAAGGACTTGTACAAAACTAGTATTCCTTATTTACTACTACCCATGATAGGAAAAACTTGACCAAGACTCTCCCTAATTCCCTCCTTGTTGTCTAGCCGTCCCCCCTTGTTTGACTTAGTCTTGACTTTCTTAATAGTATTATTGACTAGCTCTTGATATAAGTACATGCATAACTAGTAAGATATCACATACATCCATTTCCTTAAGCAAAACCAACACAAACTCCCTCTTTAGTGCTCTCCCTACCCACGGCTCACATACAAACACAAACAAACATCTATACAATTTTTCCTAGCAAGCATTCAAGTGTTCTAACATCATATCTAAGATATTCTAAGGTGTATTGAAGGCTTGGTTTAGCATTTACAAGGGTTTAATATTAGGGTTTCTCTGGAAAGTAAGGGTTTCTAGTTTGGGAAGAGTGAGGATTTGATTTCTAAATTGGGTTTAGAATCATTATTTACTATTCATTCATACATCATCTTATTGGTCATCTAAAACCCTACACTATTTACATTTATGATTTTATGTGTATATAATGTTTATATAGTAAATCATCATTTAGGAAATATATTAACATGTAAAATAGATTTTTACGCTTAATCATGGTTTGATATACTTTGTCACATGTTATATTGATGTTAAGATCATGTTGGAATGGAAGTATATACATTATACAAGAATGGATTAATTTATAAAGGTATATATAAATTAATGGTTTAAAGGTTTATTTATTGAAGTTTATAAATAAATAAATGTAAAGACTTGATATTCTTAGACAAATGATGGACTAGAGGACTTAAAATATATGAGACTTGTAGTATAAAGTGTTGTAGAGGACTTGTAATAAATTTACTAAACTAAAAACTTATAAAAACAATTTTTATTAACATTTTAACTAAATGATCAAAAGTTTCTGTTTTAAATTCGAAAATAAGATATATATTTTATATATCTTTAAAATACTACATGTTATGAGGATCGTAAGCATATAAAGAACTCGAAAAACCGAGCTATAATGAAGAAGTTATGCTATTTACAAGTTTACGATAATTTTATATATATATATATATATATATATATATAAAGTGATTTTATAAAAGTAATTTTATAAAAATAAGCTACTGTTCATTTCAGAAACTTTTTGGAAAATATCTTACTTAGATAGAGCTTTTAATTACGAAGGCGTGCTCGAAAGAATCACTAAAATCGGAGTTAAAACGAATAAGATATGACTTTTACGAGATTACGATAATTAAATTTATAAAAATAATTTTATAAAGTGCATGAACAGTAAAAATCACTGTTCATCAGAGAGTTAAAAATATTAAAATGTAATATTTTGATATATCTTTTTAATACGAAAGCGTGGACATAAAGAACGTACAAAACGGACTTAAAACGAGAAAGTTACGGACATTTTACTAAGGATAATATTTATATACATTCTTAACTTTTATATATTTATTTCTCAATACATGTGATGGTGATGTAATTATATAGAATTATATATGGTATTAGTTATTCAAAGTAATTATTACTCATACGACCTATAATTAATTAGGTTGCATTCGGACATTTACGTGACGCATTTTCATTATGTGATTTACATTGTTGCTCATTCACTCAAGGTGAGTTCATAGCCCCACGTTTTACATTTATAATGATTTACAAGTTTTGGGGTGAGAAACATGCATTGTTTTACAATTGGACACAAGTGGACATTTTACATTATGATTACGTGTTTGCCTAAGTAGCGATAACTCTCCGAGCCCACAATCATGAACTGTCAATTATTGTGTAAGCACGAATGTTATAAATAGATCTATTTGGGATTGACATCCCCGTTCGGGTGAGTAGCACTCACTGTGCCGGTTTGCCAGACAACGGGACGTTTATCCATGTGGATTTGGGTGTTGAGGGTTAGAAATAGTCATGGCATTGATAGGAAATTTTATATTGCAATTTACACATGTCGAGCTTCAGTGTCACGAGCTTAGGGAAACGTAATTATATTTTTGTGATGTTTTCATCTGTTGTATTATCATACACTTGGGAAATCTTGTGGTACTACATTATACATTTTACAAACCTTAGAATTCACCAACATTAAGTTGACGTTTTAAAGCATGTTTTCTCAGGAGGTCAATGAGGTACAAGACAAAGGATACATTGGTGGTTATATTTTGGAAGTCATGTGCATTAAAGATTTGGTCGCATTACATTTTGGGGAAATATTTGTTATGTGCTAGAGTCTTTACCTTTTGAACAATGAATAAGTGAAGCTACAGGCTTTTGTAACAAACAATTTGTTTAAATCAGATGTATCAGTTTTACGACTCTTTTTAAGGTCGTTCTCATATATATCTTGTGCTATTGATTATGAAGTAACGCTCCCATGACCCATATTCCACTGCGACCCGATTTGGGGGTGTTACAATCAAGCCAAGAGAACACATCTTCTTCTTTTCAATCAAAACTTCAAATTTCACCACCATCGTCAAATGAACCAACTTCTCCTCAACTTTTGAACCCTTTGCTTGACAACATCTCGGATGTTCCTCCTAGACCTTCAAACCCTCAACCACTTCAAAGTCATCCTTCTTTGGATATCACACTCTCTTTGTCACCAATCACTCCTCTTGATCACATTCATGATACTCCATCACCACCATCTCCACCACAACCTCAACCACCTATCATGGGCCACCCTCTTTACTACAACTACCATGACTACCATGGGTCAACTTGCATATGTTGCTTTCATAACCGAACTCTTTTCTTAACCCTAAGAGATGAGATAAACATCATGTTTGCTCATCTTGAGTATCTTCTCACTACCGCAATCACCTCACACTTTCCACCTCCACCTTGAAATGGCTTCAAAAAATTTCATAAACGTGTCACCCCAAACCTTTTTGCTCAAAAAGTCATTCCCTATGAATCATGAATCATTTAGGACTTATGTAGTATTGTCTCTCTTTATCTCATGAAGTATGTAGTGTGACTTATGGATTAATTATCTCGTATTAGCTCTAGTTTTATCTTATGTTGTATGAATGTATTACTTGCATTTGCTATTGTATGAGTTTCTTGATTGTTGAATGAAACTCTCTTTTGGGTGACTTGAATCCAATGTGTTGTTTAAAAGATATTTGTCTTGCACTTGTACCTCTAACTTTGTCTTGTAGCAAACAATTCTCGTAAGATCGATCCCTTGGTGCCCCGAACAAGGGGGAGCATACATCAAGGGGGAGTCTTGATATCGTCGATTTCTTTCTTCCTACAACTACTCGACGATCATCCTTTTTGAATTCGACAAAAAGGGGGAGAAATGGAACAAAACTCATTAATAATGTGTAACTATTAATTTTATACAAAATGAGTTTATATTTTGTCATCATCAAAAAGGGGGAGATTGTTAATACAAATAATGTCTAAAAACGTTATTTATATTTTTCGACCTCTCAACGTTTTGATAATAACAAAATGTAAAAACGTTTACGATAAAATTAAACGTTTACAAATTATTAATCGTAAAATTCCATTTCTAAGATTAGTAATCACTTAAGGTATGAACAAACAAATCATTAAGCATGATTAGTGATCAAGAAAATATTTTTCTCTTATCCATCACATTTTTACAAAAGAATTTCACAAAATATTTTCTAATTAAAAGAAAAGTTTTATTAAAAACTTAAAACTTGAAATTCAAATTTCCCCCCCAAAACGGATGCTTCTATACCAGATACAACCTTCCCCACAAAAAGATAAAAAATTGAGCGTAGTCTACAGGGCGGCCCCCTTATAGGCCTGGCAGCCTCCAGATATATCTGGGACTGCCGGGACCGCCCCAGTGACCGTTGGATTTTTCAGCCTATAAATACTGCTCAATTCCTTATAGAAAATCAGACCTCTTTGCACGATTTTTCACACACTTCTTTTTCTCTCTAAAAACCTTCTTTATCTCACTAAATATCTTGATCACTAACATCTCTTGATCTTGTTTCAAGTGATCTAATCTCTTCTTCTCATCTCTTCCCTCTCATTCAAGTGCAAGAGAAGAACACTCGTATTGGCCAAGAAACGAAGTGTTGATTAGTGATCTCACCTCTTTTCTTCTAAGTATCAAATCTCTATTGTAAGTATCTTGTGTATTTGTGTGAGTCGGATATTGTGTAAATCCGATAGTGTAGATCTAGTGATCGTGTAGTGATTGTGAAGTGGTAGATTGGTTCTAGCTAAGATTAGGACTCGACATTTAGCTTAGTGTCGAAAACTAACGGTTTTCTCCGCCTAAAAGGAGCTTGTTGACATAGTGAAATCTTGAGTAAGATACTCGGGGAGTGGAGTAGGCAAAGAAGAGCTTCGTAGCCGAACCACTATAAATCTTGGTGTCTTGGTTTAATTGTTCCTTCCCTTATCTCTTTATATTTTTGTGATTTTTATTTACTATTAGTTTATATATTTACTTGGTTGATTCATATTGTTGGTTGGTTAAACATACTACTCAAATCTAAGTATTTTGAAAGCAAAGTTTTAAAACGAAAACAAACTTGTAAACTATTGAACCCCTCTTCTAGTTTCCACAATTGGTATCAGGAGCCAAGGTCACTCAAGATTTTTAAAATATACTGTATTTTAAAGCTTGGATCGATCTAGGGATTCCGACAAATATCTAGAAGGGCAATCTATGCAAAGACCACCACT
>BQNB010097146.1:2146-13387 GCA_026074375.1 Tanacetum coccineum | reverse complement strand
ATTCGTGTTGGTTAGATGCCGGCCATGAAATCCATCACTATACCGAGCAACTCATGGTCATTTACATTTCGGTCAAAGGGAACTGTGCGCGATAGACAACATGTAATAAGGCACCATGGTCAAGCTTGGTTGCCTACATGGCATAACCTTGAGACGCGGTTGCCAATTGCACCCAAACACCATAATGCATCTTCGACCATTTTTGAAATTGGTTTGATCATTTGCACCACTGAACCTATGTTTGTTTATTTAGTTTGTGTGAATGTACTATGTGATATGTTTGTGTAGTTGTTTTGGTAGTCATTACTTTGGTTGTATGGTGTTTGATTTATAACGGAGTAAATGTTGAGGTTCGGTGGTGTATGTAGTCATTACTAAATCTACGCTAAGTGGTTAACATGACCATATTAGGTTTGTTACACCCAACACTGTGACAACCGTGGTTTAACGAGGTTAGTTTAGTGTTAACTTGCCTAGCTTTATGTGATTAGAATTATGTGCGTAAGTTAATTTGGTGATATGTGTGTTATGATATATGTGTTATTATGTGTAAGGATGATGGTAGGAATGAATGATTTAATCATTTCATTTCGTAATGATGGTGATTTTAGAATTTTAGTGCGGTTGATTATTATATCATTTGAGAAATTAGCGTATCATGTATCGTTAATTTCTGGATGAGATTATTTAGTAAGTTGATAAATAATAATTAATTGAGTAAGTGTATAATAATAATAGTTGGGGAAAATTTATAAGTAGTATAAGGTGGTGTTTGATAATGACTTAAAGGGTCTTAATTCATAAATAGGTAAATTTATTAAGTCATTAGTTTAGTGTTTGTTTGTTGCTTAAAATAAATTGATCTCCTAGAATAAGTCATGAGGGTAAGGGTCTTTGAATTAAGTCATCATTTTTATTCTACTTTTACATATTTACCCCTCCATTACTTTTATCCAATTAATTCTTTATTCAACACATATTTTATATAAAAGGGTATAACAATAATTTTCTCTATTCAGACACTTTATTCAGCACACAAAACAAACAACCATTTATTCATCTACAAACAGACAACATATATCTATACAGTCACTTTAATTTTACAGAACTTTAATAGAAAAACTAAACAAACAGGCCCTAAGTATTTCTATTTTAAGTTATGTGTGTTTATTTAAAGGTTTAAAGTAAATAAGTAATAAATAGTTTTTGTTTTTAAAAAAATATAAATAAAATATATAAAGGAGGGGAGCCGATTTTTATAGAAAAAATATATTAAAAAAATATAATTAAGGGGTGTTTTGGGTCGGCTTGTAGAGAAAAAAAGGGAGAAAGAAAAAATCCACTTTTGTTTTAGGAAACTAGTGTATAAATCTTTATAAAAACTAAATCAGTGTTTTCTCTTTTTCTCTTGCCTGTGTCGACTAAAAACCTAAGCCCTAGCCTCCATTGAAGTTTTTTTGAAGCTTTCAAGATCAATGTTTGATTTCTTTTGTTAATCTTAAAACGGTTTAATTTTCATACTCTTAATCAAATCTATGTTTTAATCATGGTTTTAATTACGTAACAAATAAATTGATGGATTAGGCTTTTGTAAAAATTCTGCAATTAAGATGTTATGATCATCTAAAATTAATTTGGGAATAATAATTAGCGTATGGATGGGTTTAATTAAGGTTTAATTGTTGTGAATTCAGAATTAAAAACTGGGCAGATTTTTAGGTCATATTGCAAGAGTCATAAATTGGTCACACGAATAGGTTTTATTGATTTTCTTGAGTCTAAAATTAAATTCAGAGAGTCTACTTTCTAAGCCAAGTGGTTTCGTAAATTAAAGTTTAGTGAAAGTTAGTCAAAATAATTTTACAAGATTCATTGTCGAATATGAGTTTTTGAGACAGATTTTCGGTTGTGATTATGAGGTCAAAAACCATATCAAAACATTTTTGTAATTGATGAAAATGCTACAGTAGTAAGTTCATGATGTATAGGAATTTCTGAAAATTTTCTAGATTTTTCTCAAGTGTCTAAATGGGTCTGGTCAAGTCAGAATTTTTGGTAGTCGAATCAGGTCACTTTCTGGACACTTTGTGATGTTGGATTTTTTAAAAAATAGTTAGACTTATTATTATTTTTTAGGAAAAATACAGTAGTCACATAACCCATTGAGGTTGATGTGGTAGCAAGATGGAAGTCCAATGAGGTCGTCTAGTATTTTATATACTGTCGTGAAGTGATTATAAAATTCTGCCAAAATCTAAAAATTTGAATAAAGGGATTTAAGGAGTTTAGAGTTTAGTTAAAGTACGGGGAGTATGGTGGGATGTTTATAAGTGTCATATAGACATTAGTATCCATAAATTGAAAGGTTACATGATGTAAGACCGTAAGGCCTTGATCATGAGTAACCCGTAAACATTGTTGTGTAGATTTGTGCCGGAATTTTTGTGCGCATTTGAGAAGTTTGAGGTGAGTATTCATAGCCCCTTTTTCTATATTTTCTTGGGGTGAAAACGATACTAAAGTGTTTTGAAATGTTTTAAGTGCTGCGATAATTGAGTTTTGGTTTTAGACATTACTTGATATTATATGGCTTATATGTATGCATTGTTTGGATCGGAGGGGTACGCCTACCCTATTTGTGATGTGATTTGGATCGGAGGGGTACGCCTACCCTATTTGTGATGAGATTTGGATCGGAGGGGTACGCCTACCCATATTGAGTTGTGATTTGGATCAGAGGGGCACGCCTACCCATTTTTGTGTATGAGATATGAATGCATTCTAGGTGAGCTTGGTTGCTTAAGGTGCCAATGCTTATCTAAGCCTGAATGTGTATATGTTATGTGTTGATTTTGTGCTAGCATATGTGTATAATATTCTTGTATGTCCTAATGGTTTTTGAATCGCAGCAAGAGTAAGTATTCGTGTTAAACCTATGAATCTCACCAACGTAATGTTGACGATTTAAAGTATTATTTTCAGGTGAGCATAACGAAGTTAAGATGTGTGGCTAGCGAGACCTTAGGATCTTGCATGTGGAGTCTTTTCTTCTAGAGTTTTCATTTCATACTTCTGTATTTTGTATATTTTGAATATTGATGATGTTATGTTGGGATTTATTTATGTCTATGTATTGTCGTGTTGCGATTAACCTCAATACAAGACCCCTCTTGTGTTAGGTGTCGTCATAACACTTTGGTTTTAATATAATGCATTCTAGTTATTCTCTATTGTTGACTCAATGTGTTGTGATGATGCCTATGTTGTTATGTCTCGCGTTCCGCCTTGGCAGGGTGTGACAAACACAACTTTAACCCCCCCGCTCATCCTTTAAAAAAACTGGCTAACGTAATTGTTTCTTGTTTGTTTGCACCAAACTCACTTAAACATGTCTTACGCTTTGGCGATGATAATCACAAGTCCACCTCGACTACCCCTTAAGCTATGTCATGAACAAGTTTGAATTGTCCTTCTGAGGATGCTAGTCCAAATTATTTGATTATTTATATTTTTAATGACTATTTATCTAGTTATGCAATGAGTGATATTGGTTTAACATCTCGTAAAAAATATGAGTGACACCTATTTAATAGGGGTGGCAATTTTCGACACGACACGATAAATGACACAAACCCGACACGAAGTTAGATAGGCTTTGGTTGAGGGTAAACATGTTTGGGTTAAAAACATGTCAACCTGTTTAACCCGTTTAAAAAGCGGGTCGTGTTTGGGTTTAGAGAATTTTAAACAGGTCAACACGTAAACCCGTTTAAGTATATATAAGCCTCTAAAATAAAATTTATAACTTGAACTTTATGTTAAATTTGAATTAAATGTATTTTGTTATGTACTTAATATGAGTGAATTACGATTATAACTCATATATCATTGAAATTGTTGTATAGTTATTTGTATGTTATGTTTATAATTTTTTAGATCCTTATATTGTTCTTATCAGTTTTGCATTTAAATTGGTTAAATCGACAAACCACAAACCTTATTCATTGCTTGATCTATTTACTTAAACAGATTAAACAGGTCGCAAACGGGTTACATGTGTAATGCAGTTGTGGGTTAAGGTTGAGTTTCTTGACACGATTAATAAATGAGTCGTGCTTGGGTAGATGTCATAATAAGCCGCCAACCCGTGAACCCGGACAGGTTACTACGAACACGACTCGATTGCCAACCCTACTATTTAGTCACTTCACCAATCCTAGTTTTACGGTTACATTACTATTTTTGTTTGTTATAAACATTTTCTAGTTTTAAATTGCGCAACTCGTCTTTTCATTCAAATTCTTTTTTATCTGTATTAAAATTCATTTTGCATAACATATAAAAAATAAAAAAATGTGTACCAACATATTTTTTGTGCATTAAAATGTATCTTTTTTGCATTTAAAAACCTTTATAAAATCATAATATCAAAAACTTTCTTCACAATTTTTTATGCACCAACCATCCATCTTGTGTAAAAACATCAAAAAAATTCGAGATCATTTTATTTTTGTCAGTCTTGTTAGAAATAAAGAAATGTTCTACTTGTAAAAATTCAAAGCTTAAATCTGTGCTTATTCTGGTTCAATCTGCTTAATTTCGTGCTTAACTGCTTATTCAGTATCATTTTGAGCCTTTTCAGTCGTAATTCAAGCTTATTTATGCTTTTTGTGCTTATCAGCTTAATGTTGCTTATTCTGTTAGCTTTTTCAGACGTGTTTTAGCTTATTCATGCTTATTCTGTATGCTTATTCTAATTTAGTCAGATTTTTAGGATTATTTTTGTGCTTATTTCGATGCTTATCTGGTTTTAAATATGCTTATTTGCTTAAAAACTGTTAACAGTTTGGTGTAACTGATTTGTGACAAAATTGTAACAAACTTTGACAAGTTTGACTTTTTGGTCAAAAAGTCAAATACGCGTTTTCAGTTGGGTCCGAATTCGCAACATTGCAAGGTCAATCGGATTTGCAACATTGCAAGCCCACACGAATTCGCAACATCAGAAGAACCCGAATTAGCAACATCTTTGAGATCCGAATTAGCAGAAATACAAAACAAAACTATAGTTCTTTCAACTCAGATCTAAATTAGAAAATAAAGAAAAAGGAGAAGAACATTTCAGATTTGTTCAAACAAACCAGATACAAACTAGACTCTTAATACCTAAGATCAGAAACTCAAAACAAATACATAGATCTCAGATTTGTGTTTGCTTGGACTTATTTCAAATCTAAAAAAGATTTTTTAAAACACAATATCTTCATAGATCTGAACCAAAATACCACATGCACAACTAGATCTACAACATAACCAAACCATCCTCATCATTCATCAAACAAATCCAAGTCTAACCTATATCCCATCCTCTTCTCCACTAGAATCATTTCCAATCAGAAAGTTTATAAAAAAACAAAAAAGAAACGATACAAGATCTCAGTTGAATCTTATCGCGTTGTATAACAAAGTTGTTTCCTTTAAAGATCCAAAACACGAAAGAACAACTCATCATAGATCTATTTTTAAAGACAAACTTCATTTAATTTTCGAATACCAAAAGAAATAACTTGAACAAGAGTGTTCAAATCATTTGTTTTGTTTCGATTTACAAGAAAAAGATAAATCAATAACAAAGATCTTAATTTTTAGTCACACCACATTCGAATAAATATCAAATCTTTTCAGATTTTAAGTGTTTGAACCATATCTTCATCGATATATTTTGAAGGCTTAAGCTTCATTTAATTTTCGAAATGAAAAAGACAAAACAAGAACAAAGGGTCCAAGTTCGTCTTTTGTTTTCGATTTAAGCTGAAAACAACTCAAAAAATACAAACGAAAATCAACAAAACAAAAGATTATAAACCTACCCATGATTTCAAGAGATTTGAATCTTCTTACATCTTGTGTTTATGTGTGTCGAGTTTGATCAGGAACAAACTAAGGGTTGGAATAAATTGTTGTGTTTTATCAAAAGGAAACAATATAGATTTATTGTTGTAGGCATTTGTTTTGTGTGAGAGTAAACAATTACGTGAGTCGAGTATATTTTGTTACTGAGAGGAGTCATAAAAAGTGAGGCGTAAGAAAATTGATTAGGTTAGGGTTTGAGTTGTATAAGTGTTTCTTTTATATAGTGGTCATTCGTTAGGGTTAAAGTGAAT
Organism: Tanacetum coccineum; assembly: GCA_026074375.1. Taxonomy (NCBI): domain Eukaryota; kingdom Viridiplantae; phylum Streptophyta; class Magnoliopsida; order Asterales; family Asteraceae; genus Tanacetum; species Tanacetum coccineum. The sequence continues at coordinate 7,223 of BQNB010097146.1, read as the reverse complement.
CCTGTTGGGCTTTCAATATTGTCCACCGAAAACCAAAAGAAATAGTGGGCCGGGTAAATTCTGTTTGTTTGAGATAATTATTTTTGTGGTAATAGTGTTGTCTGCGACATCAAGATATATGTGCCACAAAAAATCAAGGGGAACCGAACTAGTCAAAAAACCTTAAGGAACCGAACTAATACACACAAGAACAAAATCTATACGGTTTAAGTAATTTTTTGGTTTTACGGTTTCGAGATACGTTAAACGACGGGACTTAAGACTTATATCATCGTGTTCGTGTCGTCATTTCGATCATCGTGGTATATTCACTTCTCACCGACGATAACCGAACGACTTTAAAAGATCAAATTTATAATCGTCCCATTTTTATAAACTTTCAAACGAAAAAAAAAAAATTGTTAACATTTTGTGTTAAATATTTTTTTAGTGATAATTTTTTAGTCTACGGATTTTTTTTCTTGCGAATTAAATAATTTTTTGTTTGCGCAAGTTAGTTAGTTTGTGGTGATTAATTGAGCAAGCTTGTCGGGATTATTCGTTGTCTATCGGGATTTTTTGTTCGAGACAAGATGAGTCGAGACGTGATTACGGTTGGTTCGACAATGCGGATTCCGTTGTTATATCAGGGTGAATACTCTCAGTGGCGTGAACGGTTTATGAACTATCTTGAAGAGCAAACGAATGGTGAAGCAATGATTAATTCTATTCAGAATGGTGATCACCCATTGCCTGTTATTGCTCAAGTGTCACTTGCTGGAACCGCACCAAATGCACCTCCTACTCTTAAGGATCCCCAATTTTGGACTGCTGAAGAGAAAAAGAATCGAAAGATTGATCGTCTTGCAAGATCTCTTTTGATTCAAGGGCTTCCAAATGACATTTATTCTCTTATTGATAGCAACGATACTGCTAAAGATTTATGGGATGCTCTTGAAAGGCAGATGCGTGGTTCTGAGTATGGTGAACAAGATAGGAAAGCTGCAATTTTATATGAGTATGAGACTTTCAAAGCTACTGAAGGAGAACAATTGCTTGATACTTATCTTCGTTACTTACAAGTGATTAATGATTTGAAGAAGTGTGGTTATAAGAAAGATAATTGTGAGTTGAATTACAAGTTTCTAAACAATCTGCAACCAGAATGGAAACAGTATGGTACACTGATGAGGCAAACCAAGAACTTAATGGATATCAATATTGATGCTCTTTACAACATTCTGAAGCAAAACCAAGGTGATGTGAATGATGCTATGGGATATAAGAAGAAAGCTATTGTGGTTACTTCAGATCCATTAGCGTTGGTTGCTGAGAAAACAAAAGTGAGCAAACGCAAAGAGAAAGTTGTAGTTCAATCAGAGTCTGAAGGAAGTGATGATGAAGATATCAGTGATTTGAAAAAGATTACCGCGTTGTTAGCAAAAGCTTTTAATCGAAAGAAGTATTATGCTAAGCCAACAAACAACAATTTGAGAACTTCTTCAGCTTCTTCTTCAGCAAACAAGAAACCAGAGTACGTGAAGTCAGAGGAAAAGAAAGAGGATAAGAAAGTCGATGAGAAGAAACGGGATATGAGCAAAGTTAAGTGCTATAATTGCAAGAAGGAAGGACATTTTGCCAAAGACTGCAAGAAAGCAAAGGTCAAAGACTACAACTACTACAAGACAAAGATGTTGCTAGCTAAGAAAGATAGTGATGAACAACTGCTTCTTGCTGAGGACCAAGCTTGGATGGAGTCTAGTAGTGATTCAGATCAAGAGATAAATGCAAATATGGTCTTCATGGCTAAAATGGAAAATGTTTTTTCAGATTCAGAGGAAAGTTCATCATCTGCAGAAGAAACCATTGCTGAGGTATCTTATTACACATCTGATTTTGAAAGTGAATCTGAATATGAAACTTCAGAATATTATGATAACTCTACTAATTATGGTTTATTTGTGAACAATGATGATGATCAAGAAATTTTTCATGATGCAATTGAATCTGCTAGTGAAAATTTTAATGAAAATCATATTGTATCTCAAACAGATCATGATCAGTCAGAAGTTGATCATAATGATTCTGAAGAAAAGGATCATTTAGTTGATAAATTGATTAAGAAGTTTAACCAAAAGATTGCTAAATGTCATAAACGTATTGAGAAACCAAATCAACAAAGCAAAAGATTAGAAAATCAAACAAGGATTTGACAAGATAAATATGATTTTTGAAAATCAGTAAACACTTTTGAGGAGAAAAACAATGAATTAATGAACAAATAAAATGTTGAACGAAAACAAATGTTGATTTGCATGCTCAAACGAAAGTTTTGCAAGAAAACTCAAAGTCCAAACATGCTGTGATTGATAATCACACTGAATGTCCAAGCACAAAATGCTAAACTTGAGGAAGAAATATAATCAATATATGATTAGATATTCTGCTCTATGTGATAATGATAGACAACATAGGAAAACGATTGAGAACCAAGAGATTTTATTTGATAAGATGAGTCGTCATTTAGTGAGATGAATAATAAATACTAAAGCTCAAAGAGAAATTTTAGAAAAAGAAACGCAAAATTAGGAATATGGAAGAGTGTGTGCGATAACAAAGGATTTAAGAAATGAAAAGTGTTTGGAAAGATTGAATAATTGTGAAAACAAACTTCATAAAATCAAACAAACGCGTTAGACAATACATATAATCATGCCCTTCTAAGGATAAAATGTTATGATGGTCGGAAAGGATAGGGTTTTGAAAATCCAAGTTATTTTTGTAAAGCAAAAGATTTGAGACCTAGTCTTTACGATGAGAGGGTTATTGGTCTAGGGTATACTCCGATGTTTCTCACTCATTCGAATGAAGCTTTGGAAATTGAGAAATTTAAAAGAGCAAGAGAGAATAAAATTGAGTTTGCATATGATTATGGAAATCTGAATGCAAGTTATGTGAATGAAAAGATACCTTTATCGGATTTTATTTCAAGAGATAATAAATCCAGATTTTGAAAAGATTGATTCTCCGTTTCAGCAAACAAGTTCACTCAAACCATATGTTCCAACAGTGATTTTAGAAAAGATCATAATTGAGTTAGAAGAAGAAGTACTGAGTCTTTTAGAAAAAGAAAAAGAAAATTTAGAAATAATTGAGTCTTTGAAATCAAAAGGTTCTGAGTCGAGTGAAAATGCAATTTCTGATTCGGAAAATCAAAGTGAAAATGATTGTCATGAAGTTGAAAAAGGTTGTGACAATTTGGAGAATTCAAACGTGATTGCTCCAGGAATGTTTAAAATAAATGTGTCACAAAGTGTTTCACCAATTTCAGCGTATAAACCGTCTTGTGCTTCAAATAATGTTGAAAATAAAACAAAAAGAAAAAGACGTAAGAGAACATCATCAAAACAAAATGACAAACAAGTGAATAATGATGTATTGCGTGCTAATAGAGATTTTTCATGTTTTTCAGATTTAGACACTTAAAGTAGTGTTCAGAAGACCTAAGCATAACAGTGTTATTTGGAAGCAGAAATGGTCATCTAATACTTCTAATGTTGATTTGTCTTCTGTTAGTTATTCAAAATTGAACAAAGATGTTAAGCGATATTCTCGCAAAGACTTGTTGTCATGTAATAATTCTCATCATGAAGACACTAGAGGTGCTCATGCTTCTAATGATGCTATGAGTGTTTCTTGTAATTCTAGATTGTATGCTTCTTGTGATGTGAATGATTTGTTTGTTTTTGATGATGTAAGTATTAGAAAATCTCAAGTTAGCAAGATGCCTTTTAGGAAAAAGCCTCGTGATTCTTTGAATGTGCATTCTAGGAGTAATTCGAATAAATCTTTACCTAGAACTGTGTTTAGGTGGCTTCCTAAAATGCAACCGTTAGCTGAACCCGTAGCTAAATGGATTCCCAAAGTCACGAGTCAAATAGATAAAATTTCTAAGACACCTAACCCATCGGGACCCATTTTCAAATGGGTACCCAAAGTTTGTTGAATGTCTTTGGTGTTTTATTTATTGCAGATTGTCCAGATTTGTCTTTGGATCATCGATTCGGGATGTTCAAAGCATATGACGGGTAATCGTGCTCTTTTGACGAACTTTGTGGAAAAGTTTCTTGGAACGGATATCGCTTTGGCAATATTATTTTGCGGTGATGCTGGCTATGGAGATGGTTGTTATTGGATCAAGACGATCGAAGAAAAGTTTTACTAAGTCGAAGTCTTAAGGACATAACTTATTTAGCGTTGGACAGTTTTGTGACAAGGGCCTTGAAGTCACCTTTTGAAAGTCTACATGTTTTGTTCAAAACGAAGATGGTGTAGATTTGCTTACCGTGATCATTCGTCGAATTTGTATACTATTGCTCTTAACGAAATCGCAACAAATTCTTTGGCTTGTCTTCTAGCAAAGGATTCTTCTTCACAATCTTGGTTGTGGCATCAACGTCTTTCTCATCTGAATTTCGCTACAATCAATAACCTTATGAAAAGCAATCTTGTGCGAGGTCTTCCTAAGATGAAATTTGAAAAATATCATTTGTGTTCCGCTTGTGAACAAGGGAAGATTCATCGGAAACATCACAAGTCCAAAACGGCTTTTGGTTCGAATAAGCCACTTTATCTTCTCAATATGGATTTGTGTGGTCCGATGCGCATCGAAAGTATTAACGGAAAGCGATATGTGTTAGTTGTTGTCGATGATTATTCATGGTACACATGTGTATTCTTTTTTCATTCAAAAGATGAAGCTTCTGAAGTCATCATTTCATTCATCAAGAAAACCTAAGTAAATCTTCAACTTCAAGTTCAGCGTGTTCGAACTGATAATGGTACTGAGTTTAAGAATAAAACTTTTACTAAGTTCTTTGATGAGGTCAGAATCTGTCAACAATTTTCTGCTGCAAGAACGCCATAACAAAATGGTGTTGTGGAAAGGAGGAATCAAACCTTAGTCAAAGCTGCAAGAACTATGCTTACATTTGCAAACTTACCATTGTTTCTTTGGGCTGAAGCCATCGCAACAGCTTGCTTTACACAGAATCGTTCGATTATTCACAAACGTTTCGATAAAACTCCTTATGAGCTC
>BQNB010097145.1:3274-25455 GCA_026074375.1 Tanacetum coccineum | reverse complement strand
AGTATTTAACAGTAGAACTAGGATAGTTGAAGAGAACCTGCATGTTCAGTTTAGTGAGAATACACCTAACATTGCAGGAAGTGGACCAAATTGGATTTTTGATATTGATGCACTAACTAAGTCAATGAACTATAAGTCAGTTGTTACCGGTAATCAATCTAATGGTAATGCATGTACAAAAGCATGTAGTGATGCATGTAAAGCTAGAATGGAGACAATACCTGGCAAACATTACATTCTACTCCCAATGTGTCATGTTGATCTACTATTCTCTCAAGATTTAAAGAGTTCTTCTGATGCTGGATTCAAACCATCAGGGGAGGAGGAAAAGAAGGATGCTAAAGATCCAGGGAATGAAAGTAGAAATCCAACTGAAGGGAAAGATAGTGAGGCTCCAAGTACAGAGGAGCCAAGAATTAATCAAAAGAAGGATTATAATATTAACAACACTAACAATATTAACACTGCTAGTGATGGAAACAGCACTAACAATGTTAATGTTGTTAGTTCAACTGTTAATACTGCTGGCTCAAAAGTTAATGTTGTTGATCCAAAAACAAGTATTGAACTTCCAAATGATCCAAATATGCCTGAATTAGAAGATATTGTTTATTCAGATGATACTGAAGATGTTGGTGCAGAGGCTGACATGAACAATTTAGAAACATTCATCCCTGTTAGTCCTATTCTAACTACCAGAATTCACAAGGATCATCCAGTTGAACAAATTATTAAAGATTTGAATTCACCAACTCAAACTAGAAAGATGACAAAGAGTGTGACTGAACAAGCTATTTTTAGTTCAGTGCAGCAGAGGACCAACCATAAAGACTTTTAGAATTATCTATTTGCATGTTTCTTATCATACGAAGAGCCCAAGAAGGTAATTTAAGCATTAAAAGATCCAAGCTAGATAGAAGCTATGCAAGAGGAGCTTCTGCAGTTCAAGTTACAACATGTTTGGACCTTGGTGGATTTACCTAATGGAAAAAGGGCCATTGGTACTAATGGGTGTATAGAAACAAGAAAGATGAAAGAGGCATTATGATTAAGAATAAAGCAAGATTGGTTGCACAAGGATACATATACGAAGAAGGAATAGACTATGATGAGGCTTTTGCTCCAGTTGCCAGAATTGAAGCAATTAGGCTATTTTTAGCCTATGCCTCAGTTAAAGACTTTATGGTGTATCAGATGGATGTCAAGAGTGCTTTTCTGTATGGAAAGATTAAAGAGGAAGTCTATGCTTGTCAACCACCAGGATTTGAAGATTCAGACTTCCCTGACAGAGTATATAAAGTAGAAAAGGTACTTTATGGATTGCATCAAGCTCCTAGAGCTTGGTATGAAACCTTGTCAACTTATTTGTTGGACAATGGGTTTTAGAGAGGAAAGATAGACAAGACTTTGTTGACAAAAGTGATATCCTGTTAGTTCAAGTATATGTTGATGATATCATTTTTGGGTCTACAAGAAAGAAGATGTGTACTGAGTTTGAGAAGATGATGCATAAGAAGTTCCAGATGAGTTCTATAGGAGAACTCACATTTTTCTTAGGTCTGCAAGTGAAGCAAAAGGAAGATGGGATTTTCATTAGTCTAGACAAGTATGTGAATGAGATATTGAACAAGTTTGGTTTTAGTGATGTCAAGACAGTAAGAACACCTATGGAAACTCAAAAGGATTTGCTTAAAGATACAGATGGTGAGGATGTATATGAACATTTATATAGATTAATGATCGGTTCATTGATGTATCTAACTTCTTCAAGGCCTGATATTATGTTTGCAGTATGTGCTTGTGCTAGATTCTAAGTCAATCCTAAAGTTTCACATCTTCATGCTGTGAAAAGGATCTTTAGATACTTAAAAGGTCATCCTAAGTTGGGCCTTTGGTATCCTAAGGATTCACCTTTTGATTTGGTGGCATATACTAACAGTGACTATGCATGAGCAAGTTTAGATAGGAAATCCACAACAGGAGGTTGTCAGTTCCTAGGGTGTAGGTTGATTTCATGGCAATGCAAGAAGCAGACTGTGGTTGCTAATTCAACAACTGAAGCTGAGTATATAGCTGCTTCCAATTGCTGTGGACAGGTGCTTTGGATTCAAAATCAATTGCTAGATTATGGATATAACTTTATGCAGACTAAGATTCATATTGATAATGAGAGTACTATCTGCATAGTTAAGAACCCTGTCTTTCACTCAAAGACAAAGCACATTGAGATTAGGCATCACTTTATCAGAGATTCCAATGAAAAGAAGCTTATTCAAATGATAAAGATTTACACAGATCAGAATGTTGCAGATTTGCTCATAAAAGCATTTGATGTTAGCAGATTTCAATATCTGATTGCAAGTATTGGAATGCTTAACCTCTGATGTATTGATTGAGGGGAGGTTAATTGTGTTAATATGTAGCGGATTATACATAAATGATGATTGAAAAGGAATGCAAAAGCTGCTAAGGATGGAAATTGGAGTAAGTACTTATAACTTAAAAGTTTCTGCTGTTAAGTATAATTAGTGTTGCTAGTTATACTTAATACTGCTGAGTTAATACTATTAGCTATACTTACTACTGCTGTTATAATTAATATTGTAAGTATTGAGAGAAATTAGTGAGAATGGAAAACAAAAAGAGAGATGTATGACATAAAAACAGACTGAGTGATTCAGTGAGAAAAAGAATTAAGAGATATAGTGAGAAGAAAAACAGAAAGAGAGACGTGTTATATAATAACAGATAGAGTGAATTGGTGAGAAAAAGAATTGTGAGAATCAAAATTGATGATGGAATTGCTTTTTGGAATGAAATTGGAGTTAATGCTGGTGACTCAAAGTTAATGCTGATAGGCATACACTTACTACTGCCAATGTTAGTTAATGCTGTTAGGCATAACTTACTACTGTTGGGCTACTGTAGGGTCAGTTAATGCTGTTAGGCTTAACTTAGTACTGCTAGTTCAAGTTAATGACGTTGAGGGTGATTTCATAAATACTTCGATTGAGGGTTTCTTTCAATCACTTAATCGATTTCAATCTTTGTTATACCCTCTAATCATAAACCTAACTCAATTTTATTGTTAATCATCAAAACCCAACATCAATGGTTGCCCTTAAGTTCGTTAGTTCACACAACATGGTCGCATTCTTAGATAAAACCACTGAAAGTGATGGATTCGAGCAAATTGTGGATTTTTTGAACGCACATCCTATCAAATATGCGTTAACGGTTAATCCCACAATCTATACTTCATGTATCGAGCAATTCTGGACTACTGCAAAGGTGAAAACTATTAATGGAGAAGTGCAAATTCAAGTCCTAGTGGATTAGAAGAAGGTGATCATCATTGAGACAAGTATAAGAAGTGATCTTCAATAGAAGATGCTGAAGGTACTAAATGTCTGCCAAATGCTACAATTTTTGAACATATGACACTCATGGGGTATGAAAATCTTACACAAAAGCTTACATTCTATAAAGCTTTCTTTTCACCTCAATGGAAATTTCTTATCCATACAATTCTGCAATGCCTTAGTGCTAAGACTACTGCTTGGAACGAATTTAGTAGCACTATGGCCTCAGTTGTCATCTGTCTTGCCACAAATCAAAAGTTCAACTTTTCTAAGTACATTTTTGATAATATGGTGAAGAACTTGGAGGGTGGGGTTAAATTTCTAACGTATCCAAGGTTTGTGCAAGTGTTTCTGGATAAACAAGTTGAAGGAATGTTCAAACATAAAGAGATTTATATTACACCTTATCACACTAAGAAGGTCTTTGCTAATATGAAGAGGCAGGGAAAAGACTTTTCTGGTAGGGACACACCTTTATTTCCAACCATGATTGTTCAAGCACAAGAACAAGTTGGTGAAGGTTCAGAGATACCAACTGATTTCCATCATACACCTACTACTACTCAACCATCAACATCTAAACCTCAGAAGAAACAGTCTAGAAGAAAACAGAGGAAAGACACTAAGGATCCTCAACATAGTGGTCCTACAGAACCTGTAACTGATGATACTAAAAATGTGGCAAGTGTACCTACACATTCCAATGATCCACTACTCAGTGGTGAGGATAGACTGAAACTTACTGAATTTATGGAACTTTGTACAAAACTGTCTGAAAGAGTTCTTGCTCTAGAGACTACAAAGACCAATCAAGCACTGGAGATTGATAGCTTAATAAGGAGAGTAAAGAAGCTTGAGAATAAGAAAGGGTCAAGAACTCACAGGCTCAAAAGGTTATACAAGGTTGGTAGATCTGCAAGAGTGGTTTCCTCTGAAGATGAAGATTTGGGTGCTTAGGAGGATGCATCCAAACAAGGGAGGAAAATTGATAAAATTGACCAAGATGTAGAGGTTACATTAGTTGATGAGACTCATAGGAGGTATGGTGATAATTTGATGTTTGATATTGGTGTTCTTGATAATGAACAAAATATGGCAGAGAAAGAGGTTGATATAGCTGAAAAGGATGTTAGTACTGCTGATCCAATTACTACTGCTGGTGAAGTAGTTACTACTGCTAATGTGTAGTTAGTACTGCTAAAGTTACTACTAACAGTACTACAACAACAACTGTTGATGAGTTGACTCTGGCTCAGACCTTAATAGAAATCAAAGCAGCTAAACCCAAGGCTGTTACAACTGCTGCTACAACAACTACAACTGCTATTACAAGACCCAAGGCTAAATGGGTTATAGTTCAAGAACCAAGTGAATTTACAACAACAACATCACCTTCATAACCATCACAACTTTCATAGGCTAAAGACAAAGGCAAGGCAAAAATGGTTGAGCCTGAAAAACCTTTAAAGAAGAAAGATTAGATTATGTTTGATAAGGAGGTTGCTCAAAAACTTCAAGCTTAATTAGAAGCTGAATTGGAAGAAGAAGAGAAGCTTGCAAGACAAAGAGAAGAAGATGCAAACATTGCTGAATGGGATGATGTTCAAGCTATGATGGATGCAGATTATGAGCTAGCTGCAAAATTACAGGCAGAAGAGCAAGGAGAATTGACTATTGAAGAAAAGTCAAGATTGTTTGTGGAGCTCATGAATAAAAGGAAGAAGCATTTTGCAAGACTTAGAGCAGAAGAGCAGAGAAGAAAACCACCAACTAAGGCTCAAAAGAGAAATACAATGTCTACTTATCTGAAAAACATGGTTGGATACAAGCACAATCAATTGAAAACTAAAAGCTTTAAGGATATTCAGATGTTATTTGACAAAGAAATGAAAAGAGTAAACACATTTGTAGACATGGATACAGAGTCAGTGAAAGGCAGTGAGACAAGAACAGAAGGAAGTTCTAAAAGAGCAGGAGAAGAACTTGAATCTAAAAATTTAAAGAAGCAGAAGTTAGATGAGAATGTAGAAGCTGAAGTAGATGATGATCAAGAAGAAGCAGAGATGAAAAAGCATATGGAGATAGTTCCTGATGATGAGGTAGCAATTGATGTTATACCTTTAGCCACTAAGCCTCCATTCATTGTTGACTGGAAAATCATTAAAGAAGGAAAGAAGGGATACTTTCAAATCATAAGAGCTGATGAAAGTTCAAAGAGGTACTCATCAATGATTCAGATGCTTTAGAATATTGACAGAGAAGACTTGGAAACTCTCTGGAAGTTGGTTAAAGCTAAGCATGGGTTAACAAGGCCAAAGGAGGGCTATGAGAGAGTGTTATGGGGTAAACAAAAAGTGATGTTTGAACCTGATGTAGAAAGTAAAGTGTGGAGGAATCTACAAGGACACAAGTAACAGTTTGGAAGCTATTTTCTTCAAGTGGAGTACATTTTGTGAGATTTCAGAATCTGCATATCTTTATGCTGGTAGAAAAAAGATATCCACTTACACTTGCAACAATCATAGAATTGCTCAACAAGAAGCTTCAAGCTGACCATTAGAATGAAATGTGCTATCAACTTCTTAAGCTCATGACAAAACAACTCAAGAATCCTAGAAGTGTTTGAATGCATCCTTCTAGTGAAGATAAAGCTTTTAATCAAGAAACTTGAAGATTCAGAAGATAAACATCAAGTTTATGGGAGGATTATTAGGATTAAAAGACTTTTTGAAGCTGTTTGAAAGTTATTGCTGCTAAGTTATTGTTGCTGGTATATAAGCTAATGCTGCTGGTTACAACTGCTGAAAGATTACAACTGCTCAAGGATTACGACTGCTGAAAAGAAAAAGGTTGATTGGAGAACAAGAATACTTACGTGATAAGTATGAGTTATCTATAGAAAGGATCTTAGTGAATATTCTAAATTTTTGTAATATATTGTAAATCAACTAGGACTCCTTGGTGTATAAAAGGAGGTCATAGGGTATAGAGTGCTAAGTACCAAAATCGTATCAATTCAGATATCTAGAAAAGTGTTATTCGTAGCTTCAAGGTTTTGTAAACCCTAACACTATTAAGAGTGTTCGTTTTATATTGAGGCTGAAAGTTTAGTAAACTGTTTGTTATTGATTTTGTTTATTAATGTTTCATTGTAATTCTTCTTAGTATCATTGACTAGATTCCACATAGTCTTTGATATTCATAATCAAAGTTTCTACTATAGTTGTGTTAGATTTATCTTGCATAAATATACCTTACACAAGCTAAGGGATTAAAGATCTATTCTATTAAGATCAACACTCATGTGTCACTTTCATACACATGCATAGGACTTTTAAAAAAAGATGCCTTTGATTTAATTTCAAAGCTTATGGTTGTTTTGGTTTGGGTTTAGGCATCCCAAATAATAAGAGGGGGGACATGAACGAATTTTTTGACTTATCAACACGAGATGAACGATAACTAAAGTTTACACGAAAATATTTCGGGTTTTTGGGGTTCCGTTTGATCAAAAACGAAAAAAACGTAAATTATACGCTAAAACGTAAAAATAAGTATCGAAAGTGATCGTAATCTATGAAACACATAGAAAAGATAAAATAATGCATATAATATCTAGACTAATCATAATCTGAAGTCGGAACGCGTCCGATGACGTTTTTCAAATTTACGCGGGTTAACTTCCCGGTAAACTGCCAGATTCAAACGTGACGTATAAAAGTAAAAAATAATGATCGGAAAAGTTTAAAATATTAATGTCTAAAGTATCAGGGATTATATCAAGTATCGACACGAAACTTCGATCGGCACCCAAATCAAATAATACAGAAGCATAATGGTTGTTGAGAAGAAACGTACCCGTGACGGCGTTTGAGTCGCGGTTAGCGTCTCCTTCGCCTAATACATATGATTTTCCTTTTGCTTCACCAATCCCATTCTTGTTTCCAGTTTTGTTTCCACGGTTTTGATCTTTTAGCTTTGGGAAATCATTCCTGTAGTGACCTTGCCTCCTACACTTGTAACAAGTTACAACCCTTTGATTCACTACTTGACCCATCTGAGTAGAAGTAGTGGAATTCGTAGCCTTATAGTCCCGGGTCAAATGCCCAACCTTGTTACACTTCCCACATCTCACAGTGCATGGCCCTTCATGATGAAATTTACACTTGTTGCAGAGAGGTAGTGGTCCGTTATACACTCTCCTTTCATTGTTGCCAACCGTGTAGGCTCTTGCTACATCCTGTCTTCCAACATTCTGTCTTTTGAATGGTGGTTACTGCCCACGGTTGTCCTTCTAGCTGTTATCAAACTTTCTTTTGTTCTCAGCATTTTTCATAGCATAACCCTTCAACTTTTGGTCCATTAAGTTGTTAGCAATCCGAATAGTATCTTGGAGTCTCGTGGGTTCTGCAGCAATCACATTTCCCTGGATATTATCTGGGAGACCTCCAATAAACTTCTCAACTCGATCCTCCTCTCCGGGAACCATCTTGGTGCACAACATGGTAAGCTCTTGGAATCTTTGAGTATAAGCAGCCAAATCATTGTTCTTCGCGGTAAGATTCCACAGCTTATATTTCATCTTTTGAATTTTAGTCCTTGGGCAGTACACTTCAACCACTAACTTCATGAGCTCTCTTCATGACATGGAAAATGCAACATTAGTTCCAATAGTTCTCTTATGTGAGTTCCATCAAGTTAGTGCACTGTTTAACAGTGTAAAAGTAGCATACTTGACTTGGTATTTCTCTGTATAATTGTTGATATAGAATATGTTTCCATCTTCTCAAACCACCTTATCAACCCGACAACTCATTCCATTCCCTTAAAGTTGAGTGGTTGACACTTCATGAAATCCTGGTAAGTACATTCTCGAGCAACAAGCCTAGCACCTCTATCATTCTCCTTTGGATTTCCATTTCCACCATTTCCATTATCACCGTCACTGCCGTTTTGGCTTTGACTTTCAGCCTCGAGAGCATTGGCAGCACTGGTTGCCTCATAAGCAGCCAACGCTTCTTCTACTTATCGGTTAACGAGTTCTTCGATTGCCTCTAGAGTCATACCAGAACGAGTGATAGTCATTGTTCTACCTCACAAGACATAGCACACGGTGAGATTCGATACGAGATATAGCCACTATAAATGGTAAATAAGATTTATAAAGGATAATACAATAGAACATGTTTTGCCAGAACAAGTAAATAATCAATAAAGATGAACACGCGAGAGAATTAAAACAAGCTTTTCATATCATAAAAAGCTTCATAGTTGGTTACAATCAATCCTATAACAAGGATACTTAATTTACAACATTTCTATTATTAACATCTAGACCTAACCATCAGTCTAATGTACTACTTAACCATGATACTACCTAACTAACGGCGAATTCCCAAACGTCTCTCAACAAGTGACTCCAACCTCCCAAGTCTCCTCCGAGTATCATCACGATCCCTACGAACCTGACAAAACTCCTCCTGAGAAAGTGCCATGTGACGATGAAGACTATCGACACGATCTCTCTTGATACACAACAAAGCTTGAACCCTCAGGTTCTCCCATCATAGACTCCTAACCCTATCAGCTAAACCATCTCTCTCTCTCTACAAGCCTCCAACTGACCAGCCTCTAACTGTCTCTAAGCAGTCTTAAACTTTGTAATCTTATCTAGAGGAACCTCAGACATGTAATGAGATATATCATAAAGAGTACCCTCAAGATCAAGAGCATCTCCTCCAGTGGGCTCAAAATATCACCAGTAGCCAAAGGATCTACAACGATCTCCACGTTGCCTCACCCGCACCGTGATGCCTCTCTGCCTCAAACTAAACTCCTCCTCATCCTCCCTAATATCAATAGTGGCAACCTCAACACCCAAATCTATACCATCCTCAGTATGAGCTCCAACTCCCTCACTAATACCCAAATCTGCAATAGTCTCTGCATTAGCAGTATAGTACCCATCTCCATATGCTCCTCTCCACTAACCTCAGATGAGTATGAATCTCTAAAGCTCTTGCGAGGCGGAAGATCAACAAGAGCAGGGGCTATCGATCTCGAAACAAGAGTAGATAATGGTACCAAAGTAGCAGGGGATATACATCTATTGCGAGATGGTCCAACAGAAGGTGAAGATGAATCCAATGACCTCTCAGAAGATGAATCTGGGGATGACTCTGATGTTGTAGGTGGGTAAAGAGTAGACAATGGTGCATACCTCTAACGCATAAAAGCCTCACTACGTCGTGGAGTCATAACCGGGGGATCAACTAATCTAGGAGATGCAACTCTAGTCGATCGTCCTGAATAAGACTGACATGATGAATGAACTCATGATGAGTCTGATAATGAATCTGAAGATGAACATGAAGAAATATCTGATGAAGAGTCCGAAGATGAACTAGAAGAAGATGAGTCTAAAGTAAAATCTGGTGAAGAATGACGATCCGGAGAACGATGAGATACACGTCTCCATGCAAGTCTACGAGTAGGAAAAGGTCCAACTCTCTTCCTCGCACAGCAACTTACGTGGCCCATTGGAGTGGGTGCGGTAAGGTCGACCGAAGGGAATAGCCTCACCGAGTCGGACAAGAATCGCTGGCCGTCGACGAATCTTGGGTGGGGCAACAATAGGTGCAAGTGGAAACTCAGATGATGGTGTAAGGGACTCATGCCTCTTGGGTCTCTGCTCAGCAGGCTCAGACTCACTGTCCGCCTCCGAGTCGTCAGAACATAAGAAGGGTGAAACCAATGGTAACTCTGGTGCTACAGGAAAGGAATCCTCTGATGGATCAGAATCAGAAGAAGATGAACAATCCACCAAATCAAGCACTCTAGTAGATGAGATAACAGAAACTGCTCCCACCTTCGGTGCAACTATCAGATCAACAGGTGCAATAGGAACCTTAGCAGGAACCACGGGGATAACAGGGATACTGGTAGGAATAGAGCCAAAGAGAATCACTCGTGGGGCATGAGAACCCACACTCTCCTCAGACGAATCTGACAAAATAGAAATAAAAGGGGCTGCCATAACCTGCACAAGTAAAAGTTTATATAAATCCCCTTTATATGAAACCATGCAAAGTGCCAGCAATGCCGAGAAATAAAGTATGATGCAATATATGATATGGCAAAATGATGCATAAAGTAATTATGGCAATAGGATATATACTTTGTACTTATGTGTATATATATATATGTATAATATGCTATTACTATTAGATATATATGTAAGCAGGTAAGAACATGTAGGATCACATACTGGACCAGACCTAGATATACTACCTGATTCTCTATAACCGTGGCTCTGGAAACCAATATGTCACATCCCCGAAATGGGGCTTGGACGAAAACACGTGTCCGGGAGCGTGACATCATAATATACATCACACAAGATACAAAGAACGACCTCTAAAGGTACGTTTAAAAATCCAACATTGTTGCATTAATTAAAATAGTTAAAGTTTTACATATGTTCAAAGATAATATGCGGAAGTGATTAAAAGTTTTAAAGTTTGACAACAATGTTTAAATGGTAGATAATACTTCTTGAAAATTGGTCCAATGCAAGGCAACACCATAAAGCAAGCAAAGACATCCATAACTAAGCACCTGAGAAAAACATGCTAAAATTTCAACATAAAGTTGGTGAATTCATAGGTTTGAATTTAGTATTAAGAGTGGACCACAAGTTTACAGTACGTACGTGACAGTTATAACAGATACAACTTCACATAAAAAGTATTTACTGTTGCGCTAAGCTCATGACACCGAGGCTCAATTCGACGCAGCATATTATATGCCAATTAAGATATTAATTGCCCTAGAGGTATCTGACCAAGATCACTGATATGTGAGAAATCACATATCTTTATTATATCCAAAATGGCTCTTAAATGATCAAAATGTGTAAAAATATGCTTGTATTTGTGTATTTTGTTGTTTGAGTATGTGTAGGTACGGATAATGCAAATATCACAAGAAAACGGTCAAAACCGGACAAACACGAACACGGGAACGGATAGAGTGCACAAGAGCCGGAAGTTTCTAGCAAAAGGTCATCAAAAGTCAACCCTTGGTCAACCATTGGTCAACCCACAAAAGACAAAAACCTTCAAAATACTCAAAATACTCAAAATACCCTTAATGTTAAATCAAATTTCACCAAAAGTCCCTAAACCCTAACACTATTATCTCCTTTATAATAAAGAGATAACGGTTGTTATCCATTTATAACTTAACCCTTTATTACCGAGCCCAAATCCTCACCTGTGGCCCATTTCTTTTATCACGGGCCCAAGTCAAACCTACACACACAAACAGGTCAAATAAAGATATAAAAAGAAAAGAAAAGAGCGAGAAATCTTGTTTTTACTGCCATCTCCTTCTTCGTTTTACCCTGCATCAAAATCATAGGGTAAAATGCAATTGACAGCGTGGCTCTAAGATTCGAGTACTAAGTTATAAGCTGGCAAAGTTAGACGTCACCAATGCCTCTCATTGGCCAAGACACCTCAAGGGTAACACACGTGGATACAAGGAAACACACAAGGAAGGAAATTTTTACACTAAAACCTTTGGTAAAGAAGCACAAGTACTCCGACACACGGAATGCAACGGTGGCAATCCGTGTGCTCACTTATTTGATCCAACGGCTTAAACAAAGGATCCAATGATTGACATTAAAGGAAGGGACAAGATCAAAGCTTGGAGGAGTATGTTGAGAGGCCTAGAAGCTTCTCTCTCAGCTATAAATACAAGACCTTCTCACTCATAGGGGAATCATCTTCTTTTTTAGTTTTTAGTAGCTTAATATTTAGCTTATTTTCATGTAATTTTTCAGCTTATGGTTTTTAGCTAATTGTAATTTCCTTTTCAACTCTTTGTATTCATTTTAGTTATTAATAAAAATTTGTTTTCCATTTAAACTCTTTTGTCAATTATGATTTCACTTTTATGGAAAATAATGGTTGATTAAGCTCATTTACTGTTTCATAAGCTCATATTATTTTTAAGCTACTAAAAGCTCCCATATAAACTGGATCATCCCTTAGAATTAGATGTTGCTGGATGATCAAGTTTGGTAATAGTCCTTGAAGGTCAAGGGTTAGGATAGAATAGGAATTGATTTTGCTTATAGCTATAAGCTATAAGCTGTTTGCATAAGCTCTGTTTGAGCAAACAATCCCTGTTTAGCTGGAATTTCAGGTCTACATCATTTACTTTTTTTGTCTTTTAAATTTCCTAGTTAAATTGTTCTTACTAGCTTAGATTTGCTTATTGCCTGCTTTGATTTACTTATTAACTATTTAAACTTGCTTATTGATGCTCATTTTAGTAGTTTTATGCTAATTATGTTTACTAGATAGTTTTAATCTTAAGTTTGCTTTCTATTTCTATAAAACTGTCAAAAAAACCAAAAATAAGTAGCATAGTTTAAATAGCTTAATATCCTGGCTTATTATTTGCTTATACCTGCTTAAGAGGTCTGTCTATAGCTTATTAATATCTGGTTATTGATTTATTAGTCTTAAATCTCATCTTCTATAAGCTGAAATGGATTTTAGTAAAATAAAGGGGTGTTTGGGTCAAGGCAGTACTAACTAGAGTTAGTACTGCCAAGACTCCTTTGGTCCTTTATTCCAACTCAATCCATCATTTTAAAGTTTATGGTGAAAGGATTTAAAGTTTTTTTTATTAATAACTAGTATTTCAATTAAGCCTAATAGATAGTTATTGGAAGCTCAGTTAAATTAACATAATGAGCTCTAGTTGATTATAGCTAAATTGGTTTCTCATTTTGCATTCTATTTTAGTGTAGGATCTAGTAGAGATAGCCTGCACTTTGTGGACTTAAGGTTTGAATCATCTTTATGCAAACTGCATCAGTAGGAATTTCTGCAAAAAAGACCTTTTCAACCTAAAAAATCAGAGGGTAATTTTTAGAGTTAGGTTTTGAAATTTTGTTTGCAAGTAGCTTGTAGGTCAAGTGTCTAATGTGTTTGTAGCTTAATTTGTTCACAAAAGTTCATCTGTTATCTATTTTTAAGCTCAAAATTTAGTAATTTATGTCTTTTTCAAAACAAATTTTAACTCAGTTTCATACTGAGTGAAATAAAGCATTTTAAATTACGCAATTTTTCTTTAAGCATTACATTTCAAACTCATGTTGCAAAATTGTTTTCAAGTTAACCATTTAACAATAGTTTAAGCTACTATAGCCCTTATTACCATAAGGATTTTTTAGCTTATCTAAAAATAAGCTCAAAATCCACCCTAGGCCTGTTTTGGTGTGTTCAAGGTTCTAGCTTTATGCTTATTAGATTTCTAGCATAGGCATCCTCCCTTCTATAAAAATTTTATGCTATTAGGTAAATTTTTAGTCTGGTAATAGTTAATTCACAAGTGCTTATTTTAGCTTATTTTTATTTGTAAGCTATTAATTTTGTCAAAAGTTAAAAAAAATATATTAGTACTTTCTGTCTGTTTTAAGCTCATTTACTGGCTTATTGGTTAGCTTTTAGAAAAAGTTGTTTTTACAAATTCTGTTTGTTTTTAGCTTGTCTACAACTTTGTTTTTAAAACTTTTTCAAAATATAAAAAAGGGGAAAATGGAAGTCGGGGGTGAGTAAGACTCGAACCCCCGACCTCAACATCCTCAACCTTTTTAAAGCCTCACACTCCCACACATAAACCATCTCACCCTTGGGTCTTTTTCGGTATAGGATTGCACAATTAATCTTTTATATACATTCTAGCTCTTTTAGTATAAAAATGCTTTACACAGCTATCAATAAGTGTGTTTACAATTTTATTATTCTTAATTCTTCACCATTCAAGCTAATATCCTAATTTTTTTAGATTTTTCATAAAACGTTTAGTATTTTTATATTTAATTTTCTTTAAAATCGTTTTTAATTCATAAAAAATTATTAAAAATTCAAAAAAATAGAATTCTTTTTTAGAAAATTTTATTTTATCATATAGTTTCTAGGAAAATTAGTTTTGCTTCCGTAGGGTTAAAATTGCAAAATTTTGATTTTTAAAGAACAGGATTGATTCCCGTTCACATTTTTAGTGTTTTCAAGCCCGTATCACCTTCGTTTTTGTTCTAGTTTTCTTTGCCTTAGCTTTTTAGTTAAGTTAGACTAATAAAAACCAAAAATATTATTTTAGGACTTAATTTTGTTAATTTAGGGTTTTAGGTCCCGTTAAGGATTTCAGATTTGCATTTTTAGTTAAAATTTACTTTCCCGTATTGATTTCTTGTAGTTAGGTTAAATTGTACCTTTATTTGCTCACTTTTAGGATTTTAGAAAACAAATCATCTTCGAACCAATTCAAATCATTGTCCAAATAACAAACGTGGTCTCAATTTCATAAATCTTTGGGAAAACGACCCGGTAATCACTTACCGGTTAAAACGTGTAGTATTTTTGTAAGATTTTTCCTACAACCTTTGTCCTCAAGGGGTAAGTTTGGAATATTCCTTACTAGAAACTATTACGTATATAATTGAACCACAAACAATATTTTTGGGCGCCGTTTGCCAGGTATTGTAATTAAGATTTCTTCATTTGAAGTTTGTTGATCGTGATTTGGAGAACCTTTCGTCTTCGAAAGTTACGCTTTTGAGAAAATCAAAAATAAAAAAAATTAAAAATATAAAAAGTAAAAAAATATATTTTTCTTTTCTTTTTAATATAAGTAGAAGATTATTAAATAAGAAAAATACAAAAATATTTGCTCTTCCGGATTTTTTGATTTTTCTCGTTAATTTGTGAATATAAAAAAAATTAACCAAGTTGGTAAAAGAACACCAACAAATAATACCTTCAATTGAGGTATTATCCATCAATAAGTTCCCGAACCAAAGATTAAAAAATTTACCGTTTGTGTCACTTACGAAAAAGGCACACCTCTTTTGTATAATTTATTTTACTTAAGAGAGTTACCCTATGTTTGTTGATTATTCGGTAAACAAAAATATTTTCTTTTCTCATTTCTTTTATTCAATCTTTTGTTTGTTTAGGTGCAAGGCCACTAGAAAATTCAAATTTTTCAAAAAATACACACGCAACCATACGAGACGTTCGAAATACAGACGTGCTCCCAAACATTGGTCCCCCCGAACCCGAGCTTCCGTTACTTAAATGTTTGCCCCAATGGCGGAACGTACAATGGAAGAATGCTCCTAGCAACCACCACGGCAAGGTATGGAGAAGCTATTTGTTTTTAAACTAGCAATTAATTTCGGATGCATTTTGAGATTAAAACGAATTTGGGGTTTTTAATATAACTATTCAAATCAAACACGTTTCACGTTATAGAGAACGAAAATCCCTCATGCTCATATCAATAGTTTCAAAAGGATTACCATATCGACTCTAACTAGTTTAGGAATGTACCAAACGAAGTATTAACTAATGAGTGTTTTTCAGTATACACTCGAGGGCTTGCGAAAACTTGGTACGAGAAAGAACCTCCTAACTCAATCTTGACTTGGGAGATCTCGTTACCAAATTCGTGAATCAATTTTTCCCTCCTTCGAAGACCACTCACTTAAAGAATAAAATCTCTCGTTTTACCCAAAAATTCGATGAGTCTTATAGTGAGGCATGGGAACGATTTAAGGAAATGCTTAGAGCTTGTCCATCACCACGTATTAACTGAGTTAACAACAAGTAATAACCTGTTTATAACGGTTTAAAACTTGACAACGATCTCGAAACTCCTTAAATGCCGCGGCGGGAGGAAATCTTAAAGTAAACGACTAGAGAGCTTTGAATATACTTGAAAACAAAGTCCAAAGTTGCGTTATATTCACGAAACAAACCAGGAATGCTTCTATGATAATACGACTTCTAAGAAAGTGATAGTAAGACGGATAGAGAATTGATAAGCTTGCTCATCAACTTTCGACTTAGTCGAGAATTTGTTTCTAAAAAAGTTTCACTACAAACCCTGACCGGTAAAAAACGGTTTGAGGAAACTTGCGTTACTTGTGGTGGTGCCCATTCTTGGTATAATTGTCTGACCATACCGATAACAATCAAGCTAGTTTTTTTGCGACCCACTGGTACTTACAATCAGTACGCCTCTGAACCGTGTTAGTAATCAAATGGCACCACCCGGTTTTGCTCCGATGCAAAACAATGGTCAAAATAGGTTTAATCAAAATCAAGGTCAAGGGAACAATTTTAATCAGGGAAATAATTTTCATAGAAATCAAGGTTTTCAAGCTCAAAATAATCATGCTCCGAATTTTCAGAACCAAGGATTTTAAAACCATAACCTATTTTCCAGTGCCTATAATCAGTTCAACAGAGATTTTCAAAAATGAGTTTTCAATTACAAGAGGAATAACGGACCCAAATGATGAGAAACAGCAAAATCCAATCAACTCGATGAAAGGAGACCTTAAGAATGAAAATCCAAAAACAGCCGATAAAATCTCAACAAGCCTTCATGATGAATCAACAAACTACTTTTCAATATAATTTTGCAAAACTGAATTGTTGGATTATTTCAAAACCAAGCTCTACTTTCGGGTACCTTCGCTTAATACCATAACCAAACCATAAGGGTGAGCTGAAAGCAATCACTAACTCAAAGTGGTGTTTGCTTACGAGGTGACCCACGATCCTACTAATCCTTCTCCAAAAAAGTCAATTGGAAATAGAAAGCCGATGAGACAAACTTATAAGGAGCAATCTAATTTCCAAGGAAGTACCGCTCAAATCCCACCTCCGGTTACCCCCATTCCAATTTCGGAACCCGATGTTCCAAAGACTTTGCCTAAAACCACTCCCATTCCGGAACCCGATGTTCCGAAGAGTTTACCTAAGCCACATATTCCATATCCTTCTCGACTAAATCAAGAAAAGTCTCGTGACAAAGCTTCGAATCAAAAAGAGAAGATTTTTCAAATGTTTCAAGATTTGCGTTTTGACATAAGTTTCGCGAATGCTTTACTTTTGATGCCAAGATTTGCTCCTACGATTAAGAGTTTGCTCATGAATAAGGAAAAGTTGCTTGAGTTAGCTAAGATACCGTTGAACGAGAATTGCTCGGCGATGCTTCTCAAAAAGCTTCCCGAAAAGCTTGGAGATCCCGGCAAGTTTCTTATTCCATGTAATTTCTCGGGAATGGATGTATGTCACGCCTTGGCCGATCTTGGCGCGAGCATAAATCTTATGCCCCTTTCTATTTGGAAAAAGCTTTCTTTACCTGAACTTACACCAACTCGGATGACTTTAGAGTTAGCGGACCGATCGATTACTTATCCTAAAGGACTCGCCGAAGACGTTTTTGTCAAAGTTGGGAAATTTCATTTTCCTACCGACTTTGTTGTTGTCGATTTCGAAGCCACCTCGCGTACCTCTCATACATTGAGATCCTTTTTGAGGACCGTCGTGCTTTATTGATGTGCATGGAGATGAAATAACCCTTCGGTTGATAAAGAAATAAAAAAAAGTAAAAAAAAAAAAAAAAAAAAAAAAAAAAAAAAAAAAACATAAAACAAAAAAAAAGGGGAAAAAATAAATAAAAGAAACCAACCGGTGGTCCCCCACGCCGTGTTATTGGTCCCCCCCCCCCCCCCCACCACCCCCCACCACCAACCCCCCCCCCCCCCCCCCGCCCCCCCCCCCCCCCCCCCCCCCCCCTAGAGATTTCTTCTAAGCCGTTCCCTAATCAATTAGAACAAACAATGATATAATACCTCTACAAATAGTAAGTCGAAAACCCCGAAATTGATATCAATGAAGCAGTATAGTGTGAGGAGTAAGCTCCAGAAATGCTAGTAATAACATAAATCTATCTTATTCTTATCTTCGGGTGGCACTCCTACCCCGACTCTGAGTCCTTTTTACTTTCCGACATCATATTGGCAGAAATCGCACATTAGCTCAGGATGATTCGATTTCACACAACACCGAAATGATTCATGCCGATTGCGGATCCGGAGAAAATATTTGCTTAACTTTGAAAATTTGTTAAAATAATGACCCGTTTCAACTTTCCTTCGATGGACCTAAATAAAATGAAGTACGAGGGGTGAATCTTCAATTGAAGAGCCTCCGAAAGAAGAGCCTCCGAAATTAGAGTTAAAAGATTTACCGTCCCACGTGGCTTAAAAATAAGATGACGAGACTTAGGAGACTATTCTTGCCAAATGATCATATTTATAACTAACTTATACTAGAATAATCTTTGGTATTCCAAAAACTTCTAGGAGAGTATGGTGTTGTGTGGGTGGCGAACCAAACAAGAAAATGAGGGAAAACATGAAGACTATGTTGATTAAATAGTGGTGTTTACGTTCGAGTTCAAGAGTAGTGTCCTCAATTATGTTTCTCCTCAAGTAAATGTGCCTAATCTTGAGTAAATTACAAATTAAGAAATTTATGGCTCATGTATCAATTTGGGGGTTCTGAGTAAATGATGTTTTAAAGCAAACTATTACGGTTATAGTGATTATGGTTTATGTCCTTTTTAGGATTTTGACTAAATTAGTAATTTTTGTGGGGGGTTTTGTTATATGATCATATGAAGATATTAAGATATAAAGATAAGTTGGTGTATGTTAATAGGTTGTGTAAACCCTTTTATTTGCTATGGTTTAAGATGTGTTGAATATTATGGTGATCATTGACCATAATGATGTTGATGGGGCTTTATTGGTAAACTTAGCTTAGAGCGAAGTAAAATGGTTATAATATGAATTTATATTGAGTTCTATCATAAATATGTTATTTTAAAGAGTGTGCTAAAGGTTAGGAGGCATTGGATTAAGGTTAGATTAAAGAGATAGTTTGGCATAACTAGCCAATGATGTGTTAGACTAGTATGAAAATAGTTAAGGTATGTGAAGGCTAGGTGTGTTATGAATGATGTTGGTCAAAGAGTTAATGTGTATGTTATAATGTGAATGATACATGGCTAAAGTGCTTTAATGCAATTTATAGCATGGTTAAGTCTTTTGGACTAGTTTTTGGAGTGTATGATGCATAAATGATGTATAATGCTATGTCATCGCCTTTTTTACGTACTAAACGAAAGCTTAATTTTTAGTTGTTGACATTTTTTAGGTTGTGCGGATTATATAAGGCCTTGGATAAAGACCGTTGGATATGAAGTAGATAGAAGGAATGCATCACCGCTGGTGTATGCACCAGTTGTAGATGCCGAGCTTGGACAAGTTAACCCCTACGTGTCATCAAGTTAGAGTCTTTTGGAAATGAAAATTTTATTTGAGTCGTGTTATAGTGTTGAAGTTGTAATTGCATATTTTAAAATTCGTGATAGAGTTATGTACAAGTTGAGTTTAAAGTGGGCAAAAAGGGTGTTTGGCAAAACACATATTTTTGCAAAGTACACTTTCGGTGTCGTTGGGACCAAATTTGTACATTTTATTAAGATATATGATATTTTAAAGTATACAGGAAGGTTTCATGTTATGTCGAGTCCGAAAAGTCGATTTTCTTAAAAATGGGCTTTTAGTAACAACATGCATTTAGTCGTGCGGCTAATAATTAGCTGATGCGGCTAAATGTTTAGCCGTTGCAGCTAAATGTTAAGCCGATGCGGGTAAATGATGTTTTTCGGTCAACTTCTGAAAAATTATATAAAATAAACTGTAACTTCGTGGGAGATGTGCCACATATCGTTGGAAAGGTAATTGGGTTTACTTTCTTATAAAAAATACGTCCAGAAGCTTGTTATAAATAAAAGTATAATAAAATACTTGATTATCGAGATTGGAAAGGGTCGTTTCATAACATCAACACATTGATGTCTCTACACGCTCTGTGTTTCCCCCTTCGCCATTTTCTCATTGCCTCCAAGTTTACCTTTCATAAGCCTAAAAAATGAGCTTATAAATTTTTCAATGAGCTCATAAGCTCATCATATAAGCTAGACAAAGACCCCATGTTTATGATTCATTGTGACATATGCAGACATTATTAATAAACCAGTGTTATCATTCAATAGCTTTTGCAAATCTTTGGTTCAGTTGAAAACATGTATATATCCAGTAGTTGAATCACTTTAATCATTGATTATTTATTAGCTTAGTGATATGAATCCTAACTCAAATTGACACCAAATCAACAAATCCATTATCAAGATTCAACATAATAAATAAATAGTTTAACTTAAGATAGGTACAATTAATGCATTTCTAATTACCGGAGTAGCCATTATACCATTGAATGCTTTAAGCAATTAATTTGAAAACTTTAAAACTAATAATACGAGGCATGCAGACCCGTGCGTTGCACACGGCTTAGGTCAATTTGTTTTCGCATGGAGTGCATATATTGGTCGCTTGCATAGTGATTTTGTAAAATGTTGATGCCTTTGTTTGATAACAGTGGACTACTTTGTAAGCAATGTTTTCATTAGTACATTTGGTTTATTTTTAAACCAAACTTGTCACCCCAATAATGCTTCAATCATGGTATTGATCTTTTCATAACGTTTTCCCAATGGTTAGTGTATCATTTTCTAGAATTAGGGACCTACGTGTTTCAAACATAACTTATCAGAAATTCGTTGTTGTATTTAATTGTTGATTGCGTAAGGTTTCTATGCGTTGGGTAGGTGTAAGCATGCTGGTGCATGTAATTGAAACGTGACGCTTAATGTTTAGGTAGTTAAAGGAAGCTTAAACACATAGGGCTTTTTCAAAATAAGTTTATAAAACATGAATGCGTTTCATCAATGTAACAGAAAACCTGTTAGTTAAAACGTCATGTTGTTACTACGCATGACTTAGGCGTTTTTGTTGTATATTTTATATGAAAACTGATGTACCCGTTTTGTTTTTTGCTTTTTAGTTAATAAGTTAAGGACTATCAATGAAACATGTTTGATAAAATAGGGATTACATATGTAATTAAAATCAAATAGGGACGAACCATGTAATCTTGAGTAAACACAGGGATGAAACATGTAATTTATTCTAAGATCAATGAGTACCTTTTTTACAACTTTGAAAAACATTTCATTTCATTTAGTTACAAAGAGATAATAATGGAAATGAGGTTGCGCCATTCATGCCCATGATTCTATAGTCTATACATCACACCCTGCATTATTTTCAAATATTTGTATATGTGTTCAAGAAAATGAAGCCTGAAAAACATAGTGGCGTATGTATGTAGATCCTTAGTCTACGGTATAGAGCTAAATTTCCTGGCGTAAAAGCAGTTATAGAAACAAAAACACCCTCTTGAACCCGCGAAATGGATCTGCTACCTCACTTTCCAATAAACATAATTGTCTGTTTGCAAAACCTGGAGACTTGTGTTGCTTCTCTTGTGTAGCTGCTTTGAGTTGTGGTTTCACAGCATCTGAATCTATAATGAGTACATTTTCCTTCTGAAGTATATTTGACTTTGCATCTGCGAATAGGTCAAAGTCAAAGTCAGAGTTAATATTGTATGATTTGGTACTTAGGCTCTTGATTTCGTCAACTCGAGGGAAGCTCTTAGCTTTCTTTCTTATATGATGGATGAAGTGGGTCCGTCTGGCTCAATTGATTCTTCACATGGATTAGAATCGTCAATCAGCTTTAGAGACTTAGTGTTGTCATTCAGTGCAAGCTACCTCTCGTATGTACGTTTTCTAATTAGGTTTAATGTCTCCTCATATTCCAGATATTCAGTAGTTGATTTGGGTGCTAAGGAAGGAAAGCTCTTAGCCTTTTCACGTATGTGATAGAAAACGGTTCTCTCAGTGATGATTTTGCAAACATCGTTGTTGATCTCAACCAAAGGATCACCTGCAGCAAGCACAGTTAGCTTC
>BQNB010097144.1:5187-23110 GCA_026074375.1 Tanacetum coccineum | reverse complement strand
AAGAAATTACACGTTGTCTCCTATGGATTGGAATGCGTTACGATTGCTCGACCTCTTCTGCTCTTTTTCTCCTCTAAAAATTGACTTTTGTCGTTTAGGTATCGAGAATATGATTTAGCATACTTAAAACTTGTTTTTGAGTTTTCTATTTATAAGGTCTAGAAGTCGGTTGGATACGGCGTATCCAAGAGTTGGATACGGCGTATCCAAGAGTTAGATACGCCGTATCCAAGAGTTGGATACGGCGTATCCAAGAGTTGGATATGGCGTATTAGGGATTTCTTAGAGTAGGGACCACGCTTGTTATCTTTCAAAATATTTTATTGATTCCATATCTTGAATACGGCGTATTGAGTCCTCTGGATACAGCGTATTGATCTTTATTCCTCCGTGGTCTTTGGTGAGTGCAGGCACGGATACGCCGTATCTTCCTTGATGGATACAGCGTATTGGTCTTCAGAACAGTAATCTTCAAGATATTTTCATTTAAGCTCCAGAATACGCGCCTTTTGCTAAGTTTCACCAATTACTCTATAATTACTGCAATTCTCACATATAAACAATTAAGTAATAATTCTTTGCAATAACTATACAAAATGGGTTAATATCATAGGATAAATGATGCTATAAAATAGATGTTATTTGATGTCATCAAATATCCCCCCACTTGAATCCTACTTGTCCTCAAGTAGCCTTTAGAAGTTTATAAAAATGAATCCCTTAAGGATATTTTCCGTTAAATCACTTAAGAGAGTTGAATATGCATGAATCTTCTTCTTACAGAATTGATATAAATTAAACAACATAAACTGATAACCTTTCATTCTAACTTTCATTACAATACATTTACAAAAAATAAAGTTATTACAAAAGATTTCATTCTACTGCCTTAGCTGTTTAATGACCCTCTTCTTCATGCTGAACTAGATGACTTGTGTTTCTTTGTTGACCTGGAATGATCTCTTAAGTCACTGGTTCTTTTTCTTTTCTTGTTAGCTAAGTTAATTAGCTCATTCAGAGGATCTTGTTCTTTGAGGGGTTGGTTCAATTCAATCTTGAATTCTTGTTCAGTTTGAGTCAGCTGATCTACTCTTGTCTTTACCAGATCATAAATGGTTTTCCATCCTTTTTTACTTTTATCTGGACAAGCTTGTAGTACTTCTCTCCATTCTTCTGAATGTAGATCACTGACTTTAAGATTTGAGTTGACTTCATCAGACCCATCTTCCCTATATATTTTCAGTATGATAGGGTGATAAAACTAAAACACGTGATAGTTCTTGGATCGTTTATAGCTCAAGGTTGTTTAGACCTCATCTTGGATCATGATAACAAGATAATAACATATATGCATAGCGGAATTAAACATAAGAACGATTTTATCATCAACAAGGTTTTTCTTCATTATCATTCACTCCAAGCCTCAATTCTACTTTGATCAATAGTAGAACAGTTACATTAATAAACTATAACCGGAATCATAAGATCCTTGAGGCTACAGCACACAAACTAGACGTCTACATTTTTCTTGTGATACACACACATACGTTTTTCTGTGTATATTCAACTACACGACCTAATGTCTCTTTATATAGTAGAGATCATCTAGGTTTACAAAGGATAAGAACAAATATAATTAGGAAACAAATAATATATTCCTAACTTTTATCTTTATCTTCTATATCTTTTATCTTCTTAAGGATATCTTTTAGAATCTTTAAAATCTTCCATCTTTTGAAGAATTCCAGCTTTGCATTTAAGTCCTTCTTGTTTCATTCTTTTATTTATTTTGTCTCATCAAATCAATAATTCCCAACATAGGGCCTTTCTTTGTGAGAACTTCACAGTTTGTGATCTTAAGGTTTTTCTTTCTCTTCAGCATCTTGTCACAGTATTTATTAAAGAGTAGCTTCTTGGTGTAGTACTGTGTCACAACATCTTTGCCTAGAAGATCAATTAATTCATCTTTCAGGTTTGTACCAGCATCTTTGGTGTTCTTTTCCCCCTCAGTAGGTGAAGCAGTTGCTTGGCCTGTTGAAGGAACATTCATGCTTGTAGCTCCTGATGCGTTGTCCACCATGGTGGAAAACCTGTTCAAGGTATGAGTGACCTTGTGCAAAAGACTTGGAAGAGAATCCAAAGTCTTAAGCTTTTCTTGAACTAAAGAAACTTGACTTGGTAAATTGAGAAACTCTGTTGGAGGTTTCCATTGAATGTTCTTCAGTTCAGCTACCTAGGATGATAGACTGGAGATAGTGGAAGTGAATGACTCCAGTATGGTTGGTATCTCTATGAGATCCCCAGGCAGTTCGATTTCTATGTCTTTAATATGCTGCTTTTAGCTCTTTAATTTCTCCAGATAATCCAGTGATCTTTGAGGGGAACTCTTTCAGTTCAATGGGCAAGAAGCTAGCAAAGTCATGTGAGGCTAAGAGTTTGGATAGTTCAGGTTTCAAAGAAGTTACCAGAAGTTCAGTTAGCTGGTTAATGTCTGGATATGAAGGCTTGGTTTTCATTGAGACAACTTCCACTTTTTGAGTTTTGCTTTCTCCAGCTCTTCCTTTTGAGACTTAAGTAAGTAAACCTGAGCCATTAACTCTTAAATTTAAGCTGATTTTGGAGATGGAGGAGGTGGGATTGAAGTATCTTCAGTGTCTTTATCTTTTTCAGCATTCTCTTCCTCTTTACTCTCATCTGAAACAATGATTGGCTTATTTGTTGGGGAGTCAGGAGTGAAGAAGGCAGATCTTGTATCTTTCAAGATATCTGATAAATCCTCCAGCTTTACTTTTTGTGAGATGTCATCAACTCTTGATTCCTCATTTGCACCTGAAGTAGTGTGGGCAGTTTTTAACCCATCTCCAACAGATTTGGTTTTATCTACAAGAACACTTAGATTAGATCCTGTAAGTATGTGAGCAAATAAGTAGCTTTTGGTTCCTTCATCCATACCTTGTTGTTAAGATATGGAATCCTTAGGAGCAGATATTCCAGGATCAGCTTCAGCTATGAAATCTACTCAAGCATCATGTCCCGATGCAGACTCAGAGTGCAAAATGAAAGAAGCTGATTAAATAGGTAATTATAGGAAATGCAGACATACCACTACTAAGCTGAGGGTGGGCTCCTTCTTCACTGGTGGCCCCTAAAGATGTTGGGCCACCAGCTGCTTAATGTGCCTCTTTATGCATTACACCAACCACTGGTGTGGGAGGTGAAGGATGGCTTGGGCTTATGTCCATGGCCGAACTAGACTTAGTTTCCTTCTTTGAATGGCCAAATTAGGATTTGGATGCCTCAGTAGGGGACTCAGATGTATGTTTTGAAGATTTTTTTCTTCTGAATCCACTTCTAGCTCTAGGCTTTTTGCCTTGGGGAACCTCTTTAGTTGGAGAATAGTATTTGGGAGCTATGGAGTCCACAGACACATCTAGATTGTAGATGGCCTTCATGTTAGTGAAGGGAGGTTGTTCAGGTTGGTTTGGCTTCAGTATCCAGTTGTGAACACTGAAGACCTGAGTGGGATTTATTGTAAGATCTTCATTATCATAGTTAGGTGTCATATGTTCAAGTAGAAGAGATATAAACCTAAGGTAGGGAACAATCTTTTCCCTAGTCTTCTTGTTCAGCTTGTGAATGAGATCCTCCCAAATTATCTTGGCATAATCTACTTGGACACCATTTGCCAAACAATACAAGATGGTGGCATCCTTATTAGATATTTGATTTAGGCCACCTGTTTTCCCACCTAAGCACTGAATGATTTGACCCATCAGCAACCTCCACCTAGGAGGAAGACAAAATTTTTTGAGAGTTTCTTTTGCCCCAATCTCCCCATTGTACCCTATCGTTGCAAACCATGGTCCTACAGTTGTTATGGAGGGTGGAGAAACATACATACTAGAGTGAGGTAGGTATTGTGCCCTAAGAGCATTTCTAAATGTGGTGATACCTATCTCTCCTCTAACTTCTCCTGTGGGAGTGGATACCCAAATCTTAGAGTCTGGTAAGACCTTTGCTGTATACCATAATTCACTTAGGTATTCTTTGTATTGATTTGGGGCTCTTGTAAATGTTTCTTTTAGACAACATTTGGAAATTAAATCAGACACATCCTTAAAGTATTCTTGGTTAGGGTGTGAGGGATATAAAAGTGCGACTTCATTATTGGTGGTGAAGGCAATTTCCTTAAATGTGAACTCTACCTGAATGGCAGGTAAGAAAGGGTTTGGGCTTTTAGGTTTGTCAAGAGTGACATGTTCTTCTTTGGGAGTGAGGTTAGGTGATGAGGGGTTTTGTGAGGATGATTCTGCCATTAGGGTTTTAAAGTTTTGATTTGGTGGAAGGTGTGTGTTTTGTTTGTTCTTGATGGATTTGAGAGAGTGTGATGAGGAATGGTATGTTGTGATTTATATGATTGATGAAATTACAAAAATTCCTTTGAGAAATTGTAATTAGCATTTGAGGTTATAAAGTTATGGGAATGTTTTAGGGTTAGGTTTCAACATGTATGCCAAACTTTGTATTAAATGAAAGTCAGCAAAGCATGCTTTTGACACCTAAAGTGAACAACCGTCTATTCAACTAAAAAAGTAGGTGAGAGAAAGATGATGTAGTCATTCTAACTATAGGACTTCCTCTTTTAATATATTTATTTTAAAGTTAAACAACTTCATTGGGAAAAAAATTATTTTGATAAAATAATATTACTTTTGAAAATCACATTTGTTTTTTTTTTTTGAAACTGACTTTAGATTGATATTTTGAAAAAGCTGGACTAGATTCAGGTTTGGTGTTTATGTCATGTTGAACTTATTATTGTAATCTTCATCATCATCAGTCTTCTAGCGAAGGCGACAAAACCATAAGTGCTCATACAAATCTATAAATGTGACATATGTGATTGCTCAGTTACTTCACTCGAGAGATAGCTGAAGATTTAGATAAAATTATTTTGTTAAACTGAACTAAAGAGAATAAACTAGTGAGTTCAGTTCTTGACTTAACCAATATCTGTGCTCCAGCGAAGGCGACAAAATTACACATGCTCATGCAAATCCATGAATGAGACATATGTAATTGCTCAGTTACTTTACTCGAGCAAGTTAAGGCTATATGAAAAAACTGAACTGATATTTAACATGAAAGTTTGTTCAGTTTTGGAAGAAGCCACTGAAACTTCAGTTTTCTTCAGTCAGTGCTGAAGCTTCAGGTTTTGAATCAATGTTCAGCATACCTAGTTCAACAATCAATCTTTTGAAAGTTGGCTCATCTAAAGGCTTGGTGAAGATATCAGCAAGTTGATATTGAGTAGGAATGAAATGTAATTCAATGTCCCCTTTGAGAATATGATATCTGATGAAGTGATATCTGATATTGTTAGATATTAGAAAAAGACTCGGCCACCCCGTGTATTTTGCTGTTTATTATAGCTCGTAGTTTAATAGTTAATAGTATGATTTTCGGTTTAAGTAGGGTACTAATACCTGGTATATTGTAAGTACTATTTAAGCCTCTTCCAACTTTGGAAGAGGCAAGCTAGTCATTTTCACTTTTCTTATTAAACATATTTTCTCTCTCTAGAAAATCCCTCTCATATGTTTCTCTCTCTAGAAACTAGCCCAATCACAAGAATCATCACCGTGTTATGAAATAAACGATCCTACAATTGGTATCAGAGCCTAGTTGGATTATAGATGATTCATGGGAGCTATAGTGATGAGTATTGAGAGCTAGAAGAGTAGGATTGAATGGTGGAAGGGTTTATAAGGGTTTCAGGTATAATGGAATAACAAAGAGGTGACAAGGCCAAACTTGGTGGCCAAGGGAGGTGATGGAGGTGCTTGGTTGCTTTCTTTTGACATGGTGGTGATGTCATAGAGGTGCTAGGGTGCTTGGTTGGGTTGATGAAAATTGGGTCAAAATGAAATAAAAAGGGGTGCCGGGTTTAATGGGTCACGGGTTAGGGTTTTATGGTTTTTAGATCGAGCTAGGTTTAAGGTTTAGGGTAGTTTAGGGTTTAGGATTAAGGTTTATTGTTATAATTTGGGCTTTAGTATCAAGGCTAGGATAGATGATTCATGGGAGCTATAGTGATGAGTATTGAGAGCTAGAAGAGTAGGATTTGAATGGATGGAAAGGGTGTTTGTGGGTTTTGGGTATAATGGAGTGAAAGGAGGTGAGAAGGCCTAACTTGGTGGCCAAGGGTGAGGTGGATGGAGGTGCTTGGTTGCTTTGCCTTGTGACATGCGGTGGGTTGATGTCATGAGTTGCTAGGGTGCTTGGCTGGTTGGAAAAGGGTCAAAATGAAATTATAAAGGGGCTTGGTGGGTGCCGAGTTATAATGGGTCAGGGTATAGGGTTTATGGTTTTTAGATCGAGCTTAGGTTTAAGGTTTAGGGTAGTTGAGGGTTATAGGATTAAGGGTTTATTTGTTATAATTAGGGTTTAGGATTAGGTTTAAGGTTTAGGATTAAGGTTTAGGGTTTAGTTTTAGGTTTAAAGTGTAATTAGGGTTTTAGGGTTTCGTTTAGGGTTTAAGGTTTTAGATTAGGGTTTTAGGACGAATTAGAGTTTAGGTTTAAGGTTTAGAAGTCATGCATTAAGTGGTTGTACCTTGTGCTAAAGTGGTGGTAAAGTTTAAACATGATTTAGGAGCTTAAATGACCTAATTAGGTTTTTAGGCATGATTAACTTGTACATTGTGCTTTAGAAAGTTGTGACTTGATTTAGGAGGGAAAAGATTTCAAATATTTTATTTCCTTGTGTCGTTTTGCTTTGTGCATTGTATTACTTGTACACTTGCTTTAGAGGCTTGCACATTCTTTTTATAGGTATTACTGATGAAATTATAGTCCAACCTGGGTCATGACCCCGGGACACAACGACTAGTACTTATACCCAGGCCCATAATGAATGGGCACTATCGACATCAATAAGGCTTCCAAGCCCAAACAGGTACTGCCTATGAAGTAAGCCATGAATATGGCTTACCACAACGAGGATTTAAAGGCCATGAGGCCCAACTAGTTCCTCACGTGGCAGGTACCTAGAAACACCCGTTACGAACGAGTCATAATCATGAGGTGAGCCCACTAGTTGCTAAATAACGGTGAGGCCTCTCGGATATTAACCTAATTAATGGGGACAATGCCATTAGGGTTTGGTGAGTTATGGAAGAACACCTCGGCTGTCCTAATCTAAGGTATGCCTTCATAACCCTAACTGTTCGACTCTAAAACTAAAAACCGTTTACTTACTCTCTCGCCGGAGGGATAATCGGTGGGAGACAATCCCTCGGTAAGCATAACATTGCTTTGTTTTCTTAGTGCGCGGTCTTTCATTCATAAGACTTAATTGATACAGGATCCGAAGCCTAACAGGATCAGTATTACACCTAATTCGGACCTAATAAGGGATCGTCCAACTTTTGTTATTCAAACTTATACATTATCATATATTTAGGGTTTTGATAATAAACGCTATTTTGGTTAATGCTTGTTTTGAAATAACGTTTTGAAAAGTACGTTAAATGGATAATGTACTTGGTAAAAAAATGATATTAAGATATAGACTTGACATATTAGGATGTTTACATGATATAAACATAGATAGAATTGACATAGGTAGGTTGCGTGAGCTCGTTTACTTTAGAGATGCAAGTTACGTTGCATAATGAGATAAAACAAAAAATTCCCTGTAAAAAGGTTGGTATATATTTAATAGATGGATAAATACAGTGCATCTAATTTAATAGATGGATAATTACATTGATGAAAATTACGGGTTGTTATATTGGGCTCGTGTCCATGGCCGAACTAGACTTAGTTACTTCTTTGATGGCCTGAGTGAGAGATTTGGATGCTCAGTAGTGGACTCGATGTGTGTTTTGAAGGTTGTTTTCTTTTGTGTCCACTTCTGCTCTAAGCTTTTTTGTCTTGGGGAACCTCTTCAGTTGGAGAAGAGTATTTGGGAGCTTTGAAGTCCACAAGTACATCTAGATTGTAGATGGCCTTCATGTGGTCAGTGAAGGGAGGTTCTTTAGGTTGGTTTGGCTTCAGTATCTAGTTGTGAACACTAAAGACTTGAGTGGGATTTATTATGAGCTCTTCATTATCATTGTTAGGTGCCATATGTTCAAGCTAGAAGAGGATATTAACTTAGATAGGGGAAAAATTTAAAAAATAAATAAAAACAATCTTTTCCCTAGACTTCTTGTTCAGCTTGTGAATGAGATCCTCCCAATTATCTTGGCATAATCTACTTGGACACCATTTTCCAAACAATATAAGATGGTGGCATCCTTATTAGATATTTGATCTAGGCCACCTGTTTTCCCACCTAAGCACTAAATGATCTGACCCATCAGCAACCTCCACCTAGGAGGAAGATAACTCTTTTTGAAGGTTCTTTTTGCCCTAATCTCCCCATTGTACCCTATCGTTACAAACCATGGTCTTACAGTTGTTATGGAGGGTGGAGAAACATACATACTTGAGTGAGGTAGGTATTATGCCCTAAGAGCATTTCTAAATGTGGTGATACCTATCTCTCCTCTAACTTCTCCTGTGGGAGTAGATACCCAAATCTTAGAGTCTGGTAAGACCTTTGTCGTAATACAAGAATTCACTTAGGTAAATCATTCTTTTGTATTGATTTTGGGCTCTTGTAAATGCTTCTTTTAGACGACATTTGGAAATGAAGTCAGACACATCCTTAAAGTATTCTTGGTTAGGATGTGAGGGATATATAAGTGCGACTTCATTGTTGGTGGTGAAGGCAACTTCCTCAAATGCGAACTCTACCTGAATGGCAGGTAAGAAAGGATTTGGGCTTTCAGGTTTGTCTAGAGTGACACGTTCTTCTTTAGGAGTAAGGTTAGGTGATGAGGGGTTTTGTGAGGATGATTCTGCCATTAGGGTTTTGAAGTTTTGATCTGGTGGAAGGTGTGTGTTTTGTTTGTTCTTGACGGATTTGTTGGGATAAAGAGTGTGATGTGGAATGGTGTGTTGTGATTTATATGATTGATGAAATTACAAAAAATTCCTTGAGAATTGTAATAGAATTTGAGGTATTAAAGATTGGATGTTTTACGGGTTAGGTTTTCAACATGTGTGCCAAACTTTGTATTAAATGAAAGTCAACAAATGATGTTGAAGTTTTAATACACAATAAAATATATAATAATATTCCAAAAGAGCAATTAAGAACTTTCCTAAAGTCTCCCTTAAGAAAAGCTCACTCTAAATGATATATATAATATATAATACGTATATTTAACAGAGAAAAGTACGCATTCCAGCGGGTCGTTTCCCAAATGACTTGTGAAATTGAAACCACACCTTAGTTTGGATTATGATTTGAATGAGAGAAAAGTTATTTTTGATATCTATAACTACCAATTAAAAACTCAATTAAAACAATTAAGCACTAAATCAGTTAAGGGGAGCAAATAAAACGCTACAAATAAGCAAATAAGACAAAATTAACCCTTAAAAATGCAAACTAAATTTCTAAACCTAAAATAAGACAAAAGAAAATTTTAGGAAAAAGAATTATAATTTTTTGATCATTTTTGAATTTATTATGAATTAAAAACTAATTTAATCTAATTAAATCCTTGAAAATAGCAAATTAAGTTCTAAAAATTTAGAAAAATGATTTTTAAACTTGGAAAAATCTAAATAAACATGAAAACTCAGAAAACTATTTTTAACTATTTTTAAAATTAAAATCCTATTTTTAAAATTAAAAATAAAAGCTTAAAAATTAAAATTAAAATCTAAAAGTTGTAAAAATGATTTTTCTGAATGTAAAACTAAAAGTAATTTTTCTAAAACTAAAAACTATTTTTTTGTATTTTTTCTGAAAATTATTTCTATTTTTAATGATTTTTTAAAAATTAAAAACTTAGAAAAATGATTAAAAATAATCTACTAAATGGAAAAAATACCAATAAAAAAATCAAGAAAAAGTTACTTTAATGCTAGCAAAGGAACAAAGGGAAAAAATAAAACTAAGCCAACAGCTTATCAAATAAGCTCCTAAATAAGCCCTAAAGGCTACGGCTTACTTATAAAAAGGAAAAGAAAAATATGCCTAAGTATTAAATGAGATGGGATGCTTATGAATTGTCCCACTAGCAGAGATGGTAAAGGTGTTGGTGTTGTGAAGGGAAGGTCGTGGGTTCAAGTCTCAGCCTTACCTTTTTTGATTTTTTTTATTTTTCAAAAACAAAAGCTAAAACTTGAAGATGACACTTTTTAAACTACTTTAATAAAAGAACTACTAGCTGAGAACCAAAAATAAGCTCTCTAAGAGTTTATTAAGAAGCTGACCTCAGAAAGTGCCCTTTTGAGGGCAAAAAGGCTTATTTTCACTAAAACACTTGCACACACTTCATTTTAAGCTCATTTCTAAAAACAAAAGCTGTTCTAGCTAGCTAATGATGTGTATGAGCTAATTTAAACAAGCTATCTTAACTACCAACATTTAAAGTTAACTGAAAATGAGGATCAAATAGGCAAACTTAAAAATAAACTCTAAAAGCTAAAAAAAACAAGCTAAAAAGTACAAATAAAGCTACTATGAACATGGCTTATTAAGAAACTTAATTACCTACCTATATAGTAATAATCCAATCATAAAAACAAGAACTCAAAGCTAGAAATTCAAATTTAAAAGCTAAAGTCTAGTTACTACTATTTTTGGTTTTTTTTAAAACATTTGATGAAATTTTAAGCCTAAAATTTTCTAAGTAAATAAACAAGAAATAAGAAAACAAGTTTAAAAAATAACTTTATTTATATGATATCTAAAAGCTTATGGAAATTTAGAGCCTATATCCTACAAACATCTAACTTAAATGAGGCTGAATTGAGGGTTAAAAGAGACAGCAGTAGTAACTCTTGTTACTACTGCTGATGCATTTGACCAAAAGTGCTAAAGCAAGAATGCAGGTAACCTTAGTGGTTCCCTGCACAACACACTCTATTTGAGTGTGTTTAAACTTAAATCAAATAATAGCCAAGCTTATGAGAGCTTGGCTTAAAAATTTCAAAAGCTTTTTTAAAATGAAAAGTCCCCTGGTGCTGATACAAAGATAACAAGTCACCAAATCATTTTAAACTCATTTTAATCCTTCAAACTTGCTCTACACCTAATCTAATATGAAAATCCAACTAACTAAATTGAATTTACCAAAAAGCATTGACTATAGAAAGTCAAACAACACTAATCCAAACACTCCTTAATGCTATGACAGATTTTATTAAGACTTAGGAATTTAAGATCTAATAGCTAAAACCTTAATACCAGATATTAAATAGCTTAAAACAAGCTTAACAAACATTAACCAACAATTACTTAAGCTAAAGTTAAAGATCTATAAGCTTATGCTAACAATTTTTTTGGTTTTTATGATTTTTAGACAGAAATTGAGATACTAAATTCTATTATTACAAAGCTTAAAACAGATGTAAAATTATAACTAATAAGCACAAAGAGACAATTTAAAATTCTATTAAGCAAGCAATAAGCTAATTATAAGCAGATAAGCTAAACTAAGCTAGGAATTTAAAGACATAAAAGTAAATAGAGAACTTACTTTAGCCTTAGCTTAACAAAGGCAAAAATGGCTCAATGAGCTTATCAACAGCTCTGGCTTATCAGAGATAAGCCAGTAAAGTCCATGGAAGCCCTTCCATAATTGGCTTCCCTTCCATTAGCTTATAAGTCCAAAATTCAAAGGTACTTAGACTGATTTTAGGATTTTGAGTAAATTAAGACTTGTTAAAGCTCAATCTTAGCTTAGAGACTAAGAGAGCTGAAATGAGCTTATAGAAGCTTATGAGTAACAGTAGAAGACAATTAGGCTTATTTAGAACTTATGAGTAAGGTAAAAAAGATTAAGACAGATTATTTAAAAGCAAAAACTGAATTTCATTAACTAAAAGCTTTGATTACATGACTGAAAAGAAAATTACAAGAGATTTAAACTGAAAATTAACTAAAAATTAAGCTAAAAACTCTTAAGCTAAAAACTAGAAAATTCCTCCCTTTTGTGTGTGTGAGAGAGTGAGCTATTTATAGCACTCAGCTGAACCTTCTAGCCCTTTGCTTGCTTCCCACGCTCCCTTTAATCTCATCCGTACAATCTCTCAATGATTGGCTTGTAAATCTTAGACGTTGGATCATATTCTTTCTCACACGGATTGCCAGCGTGGCAATCCGTGATTGAGACATTTGTGCTACTTCTCTGAGTGAGTTAAGTGTAAATCCTATCAATCCCTTGTGCTTTCCTCTCTTCCAACGTGGCATCCTTGCTTGGGTGAGCCAATAAGAGCTTTTGATATTACGTTTTTAACCCTGCCATCTTATTCTTAAGCCCTTGAATTGTCCATTTCACCCTTTAATTAACATTTGCCCTTTGATTTGTCTGAGTAGTGAATTGGGGGAGAAGCGTGAATAGTAAAACAGACTTTCCCGCCATGTTTTTAATGAAAGGTGTGAAAGGGTGGGTTAAGTTTGGGTTAAATGGCAATTTTAGTCTTGTACGTTTTGCAAAAAGTGAAGTTGCAATAAGAATCCATGTGTTAAATATCTTTCATTCTTGGCAAAATTGGCCCCTGGACTTGTATTGAAGGTTTTAGGTTATGGGTTTTGGGCCGGGTAAAATGTTTTTGGGCTTGGGCTTTGGTTTTATTAATTTCCGGGTAAAGGTTAAAAGGGTTTAAGGCCCATTTTTTTTGGTAAGGACTTATATTGACATTTGGTAATTATTGAGGGACAGAAATGGTAACTTGGGGTTTTTGTCTTCTAGTGTAGACTTTGACTGTTTGACCAAAGTTAACTGAGGGTTGACCACTTGTTGGCTTTTGTCCTTATTTGTAGGAAGCTTCTGCTCTTGTACACTCTTTCGTTCTCGTGTCCGTGTTGCCCGTTTTTTATCGTATTTCATGTTGATTTTTTGCTATATTCGTACCTACACATACACAAACACAAAACAAGCATATTTTTGCCATTTTTACTGCGTTTTTGGTCATTTAGGGTTATTTTTTGTATTAAACAGATATGTGTTTTCACACATGTCAGCAAAGCATGCTTCTGACACCTAGAACAGTGAACAACCGTCTATTCAACTGAAAAAGTAGGTGAGAGAAAGATGATGTGGTCATTCTAACTATTGGACTTCCTCTTTTAATATATTTATTTTAAAGTTAAACAACTTCCTTGGGAAGGAAATTATTTTGATAAAATAATATTACTTTTGAAAATCACATTTGTTTTTTAAACTGACCTTTAGATTGATATTTTGAAAAAGCTGGACTAGGTTCAGGTTTGGTGTTTATGTCATGCTGAACTGATTATTGTAATCTTCATCATCATCAGTCTTCCAGCGAAGGCGACAAAACCACAAGTGCTCATACAAATCCATGAATGAGACATATGTGATTGCTCAGTTACTTCACTCGAGAGATAGCTGAAGATTTAGATAAAATTATTTTGCTAAACTGAACTGAAGAGAATAAACTAGTGAGTTCAGTTCTTGACTTAACCAATATCTGTGCTCCAGCGAAGGCGACAAAATCACACATGCTCATGCAAATCCATGAATGAGACATATGTGATTGCTCAGTTACTTTACTCGAGCAAGTTAAAGGTTGTATGCAAAAACTGAACTGATATTTAACATGAAAGTTTGTTCAGTTTTGGAAGAAGGCACTGAAGCTTCAGTTTTCTTCAGTCAGTGCTGAAGCTTCAGGTTTTGAATCAATGTTCAGCATACCTAGTTCAACAATCAATCTTTTGAAAGTTGGCTCATCCAGAGGCTTGGTGAAGATATCAGCAAGTTGATATTGAGTGGGAATGAAATGTAATTCAATGTCCCCTTTGAGAATATGATCTCTGATGAAGTGATATCTGATATCAATGTGCTTTGTTCTTGAGTGCAACACTGGATTGTTTGAGATTGCAATAGCATAGAGTTTTATCACAAAAGCATGGGGTATAACCTTTATCTTATTTTTGAAGTCATAGTAGTGAGTGATTTTATTCATAGTATGTTGGCATCAACAACCCAGCCAGCAGCTACATATTCAGCTAAAGCTCATGGACTATTAGCTACAAATTGTTGTTGTTTGCATTTCACTTAAGAACACAAGTTTGCCTCCTAGCAACTGACAAGCACCTAAAGGGCTTTTTCTGTCCATGTTGCATCCAGCATAGTCAGAATTTGAGTATCCTTTTAGGTTAAAACCTGAACATTTTGGATACCACAAACCAAGACTGGGAGTACCCTTTAGGTACCTGAAAATTCTCTTAACAGCAATAAGGTAGGATTCCTTAGGATTTGCTTAATATATCGCACAAAGACAAGTTGAGAATTGAATGTCAGGTCTGCTTGCAGTTAGATACATTAGTGATCCAATTATACCTCTGTACTGAGTCTCATTTACAGCTTTTCCATTGAGATCAGGCCCTAAGTTGTTACGGGGTACCATTGGAGTCTTTACTGATGAACCATTTATGTCATACTTTTTTAGCAAATCCTTGACATATTTTTCCTGGTTAATTGAAATGCCTCTTTCAGATTGTTTAATCTGAAATTTGAGGAAGTAGGTGAGGACACCCATCATGCTTATTTCATATCTTTGAGTCATTAATTTAGCAAACTGTTTGCACAATTTGTGCTAGTGGACCCAAAGATGATATCATCAACATAGATTTGAACCAGAATCACATCAGTTTGAGTTTTGTAGATAAACAAAGTATTGTCTATCTTTCCTCTTACAAACTTGTGTTCAGTGAGAAAGGTTGAGAGAGTTTCATACCATGCTCGTGGAGCTTGTTTAAGTCCATAAAGGGCTTTGTCTAGTTTGCAGACATGGTTGGGGAACTCATTGCTCTTAAAACATGGAGGTTGTTTGACATAAACTTCTTCTTTTAGTTTACCATTGAGGAATGCACTTTTGACATCCATTTGATAAACTATGAGTTCATGTAAGTGGCAAAGGCAAGAAAGATTCTGATTGCTTCAAGTCTAGCAACTGGAGCAAAAGCCTCATCATAATCTATGCCTTCTTGCTGATTGTAGCCTTGAGCTACAAGTCTTTCCTTGTTTTTTATGACTATTTTATATTCATCCCTTTTGTTCCTGAAAATCCATCTTGAGCCAAT
Source organism: Tanacetum coccineum (assembly GCA_026074375.1). Classification (NCBI taxonomy): domain Eukaryota; kingdom Viridiplantae; phylum Streptophyta; class Magnoliopsida; order Asterales; family Asteraceae; genus Tanacetum; species Tanacetum coccineum. Next base: position 7,933 of record BQNB010097144.1, on the reverse strand, counting down.
TATGGTTTTGCCATAGGGTGTAAGAAATAATGTCCAGACTTTGTTTCTGGCAAATTGGTTTAGTTCATCTTGCATAGCATCAACCCATCCAGGATGCTTTAGTGCTTCAGAGACCTTTTTAGGTTCTTCTTAAGAGAGAAAATCTACAAAGAGACATTCATGAGCTGAAGCAGTACTGAGTTGTTTAGCCGTGGCTCTTGTGAGCATTCCTGCCCCTGGATTACCAATGATATTTACCAACTTAATGTGCTTGTCTTGAGACCATCTGTCTTGAGGAGCTGGAGTGACTATTGATGGAACAAGTAAGGGTGGACTTGGGATTGCAGTAGTATCTTATGCTGAAGTATCCTCAGTATTTGGAGAGGATAAGTGTTCAGGGATCTGAATGTCTCCAGTGTTTAGGAGATTATCAATGATTTGTTCATTATTGGTGTGATTGAAATTTTCTTAATGATCATCATTTAAGATTTCATCATTTTGAACAGATTGATCATTTGATCAGTTTGACCATTTTGGTCAGATGAAACTTTAGTTTCAAGAACCACTGGTTCAGGACATTCATAAGGTTCTATGAAGGACACATCATTGTTGTTTGTTTGATACCTTTGAGAAGGTTCATAAGGATGAAGATATTCATCAGGTGGATATCTTTCAGATTCAGTAATGTTGATGTTGTCAATTAAAGGTTTTAAGAATTTGATAGCCTCAGGGCTTTCATCAAGTGTGATGTGATAGGTTTCTTTAGTTTGTTGTCTTTTAGTGTTAAAGACTCTGAAGGCCTTGGAGACAAGTGAGTATCCAAGATGATAACCATCATCAGCTTTCTCATTGAATTTTCCTAAATGATCTTTATGAATGTGGATGTAAACAGGACATCCAAAGACATGAAGAAAACTGATGTTTGGGATTCTCTTTCGAAAGATTTCATAAGGAGTTTTGAGATGTCTTTTCACAATGGTGGATCTATTTTGAGTGCAGCATGCAGTGGCTATAACTTCAGTCCAATATTGTTTAGAAAAGACAGATCCTGAAAGCATTGTTCTTGCAGCTTCTATGAGGGGTCTATTCTCCCTCTCAGCAATAGCATTTTGTTCAGGTGTGTAGGGAGAAGAGAAATTCTGAGAAATCCTTTTACATCACAGAAGTTGACAAGAATGCTATTCCTGAATTCAGTACCATTGTCAGTTCTGAGTTTTTTGACTTTGATGTCATTTTGATTTTCAACTCTTTTAATGAAGGACGTGATGGTTTCAAGTGCTTGACTTTTCTTCTTCAAGAAGTATATCCAGGTATACCTTGAGTACTCATCAACAATGACAAGAGTATATTTTTCATGGTTAATGGACCTAGGAGTTACAGGTCCAAATAAATCCATGTGAAGAAGATGAAGACATTTCTTGATAGAAGATGTCTGTTTTGTTTTGAAGCTGGCCCTATGATGCTTTCCCTTTTCACATGATGAACATGGTTTGTCCTTTGAGTAGACAAGTGAGGGAAGACCAATAACAAGATTTTGTTTTGCCAGTTTGTTGATTGTTTTGAAGTTTAGATGAGCAAGTCTTTTATGCCAAAGCCAGTTGAGATTGTCAGAAGCTTTGGCAAAGAAACAAGATTCTTGAGCAGAAGATGTCATGTCAAGAACATATACATCTCTTACTCTTGGAGCAATCATTACAACTTCTTTGTTGGAGTTGAAGATTGTTCCTTCTTTCTCATCAAACTGAATAATATATTTAGCATCGCAGTGCTGATCGATGCTAATTAATTGTACTTAAGACCATTTACAAATGCTACCTTTGTGAAAACTATACCATTACATTTGATAGAGCCATAACCTTCAGTTGTGCATGTAGAGTCATCTCCAAACACCACTTTAGGTCCTGGCTGTTCCACATATTTGTGTAGGTAACTCTTGACACGAGTCATATGCCTTGAGCATCCACTGTCTATGTACCAGATGGGCTTCCTGATGTCACACTGCACACATACATTTAGAATGGTTAGTTTTGATTAGAAACCCACCTTCTAGTGGGAGTCTTAGATCTGTTAGCATTTGATGATTCAGCCCTAATTGATTTTAGAGCTTCAGCCTTTTTGGCTTGAAGTGCTTCACCTTTTCTGAACCATTCAGTATCATAATGATCAGTTGTGGTATGAGTTGTACTACCAAAAGCTTCACATCTTTTGAAGGCATGTTGAGGATTTATTAGATTGATTTCTCTTTTTAGGGAAATAATCTTGTTATGACAATTTATGTCATGATCATAACTTCCACATAATCCACATATGGGATAGTATAAACACTCATTAGATAAGTGATCTATACATACACAGTGTATGTGTAACAACCCGAGTTTAAGGTCAATGTCTATCCTTAGCTAAGATAGTTATTTTTAATTACGTAAATAATTATAGTCGTTATGCTATATGTGGTTGATGAAAATTTCCATTTATTGGTGAATTTCATTCCGTGATTTAGTTTCTATTTGTTTTTAGTATTTAAGAAAGTCAAAAAAATTTATTTTATTGCTCCGAGAGCGTAAATATGTTAATTTTGTATTTCTCGTCGTAAATGACAATAATACCTTGTTTGGGGCACCTTTTTAGCATATGAAATACCATATGTTTTGTTAACGTTCGGTGTCATGAGCTTATTGCGTCAAAGAAAATAAGTTGCTATACATTGCATTTGTTGCTTTGTTTTCCCGAGAACTAATAATGTGTTCAAAGGTTTTACTTATTGATT